>JAJJWX010000634.1:0-18971 GCA_023529315.1 Papaver bracteatum | reverse complement strand
CAACCATTTTCTATCCTCTCAGTACCTGCACATCCTTCACTAACTCCTCAACACAAGACCACTGCCTTTGCTGCCCAGCTTCTACCTGTGTTGCAACTTAATTGCTCCATCTCATTTCAGATTCCTTCCACAATACCCATCTTGACTTTCTGTTCATCATAATACAACCATCAATCTATTTCTCTGCAAACTCTTAGCCACTACAGTTTAATCAACCCTGCAAAACACATTTCATCCATAGCAGCAACCAATTTATTCCATCAAACCCATTATCTCCTGCTGACTAGTTCAACCACCAGCTCCTCTTGAGCTCAACAGTAACACAGTCCACCAGAAACTGCATTTATGCAGCTGCACTTCTTCAAGTCCATCAACAACATCTCACCTACATTCATGCAAATTCATTCAAGGTTTTACAACATCAATTCATTTAGCGCCACCACTTTACTACCATAGCTCTACTGCCACAACACCTTCCAGAACCACCATGAGCATAACCTGAAATAGTGCTAACTGCCTGCACAAAACCAAGGCTCAGCAACCATTCACCAATTCCAAAAACCTCATCCTTGTAGCAACCAGAACCAAGCTAATTCTAGGCTCGAACCAGTGCCTATTGCCTCAACAACAACCTCCATAAGTTTCATCTCCTCCATGTTATTCCCTATAATTTCTACATTCACACTGCTATATTCTCTTCTTTCTTGTACCACCTGAGCAGCACACCAACTGCATTTCTCCAGCTCAGTACCACAACCACCATGCCTCTGAAATAATACATCACTTCTCCACTGCATAAATCACTCAACCAGCAGCATCAACTTTAATTCCCACTCAGAACCAAACATCCAACCATCTCCTTCTTCCCATCTCAGTTGCAACTCTCCAGTGCCAAACCTGGTAACTCCCAAGTCCATAACCTCCACCTGCAATAGCAAAAGCCATTCATCCTCAACTGTAGCTGCATAATCCAGCACCATCATTTCTTCCCTGTAATTTCAAGTCCCCCAGCTTAATGAATCCTTCTACTGCTTACATCTCCAGCTGCTCAAGGCATCAATCAACTACTTCAGCTTTAGTTCCATCCATGACTTCAACCTTAGCTCATTTTGTAGCTTCTTTGATATCTCAACAGACCACCAGTGTATTCAATTACTACCATCAACATCACTTTCTCGGCTTTCCATTTCAGGTACTCAACTCCAAGCTATCTCACCAGTTTCATTCCTTCCATAATCACCAAAACCCATTTTCTTGTCTGCTCAGCATCAATTCCTTCTGTCCAGCAGCAACCAGTATTTCTTCCATTGCAGACAACAAGCTACATTTCCTTAATCCAGGGAAGCAACACCTGATGCTTCATTATCAGTTCACACTTCAAGTACAACATATTATCTCCTGAAACACCCATCAGAAAGACCCATAACTACCATTTCAGTAACAACACTTGCATAGAGACTCAACAAGCATCAGATGAGCTTGAAATAGCGAAGAAGAGCTCATTTAGGCCTTTTCTCGAGCATCTAATGTGCACTGACTCTGTTAATGGAGGCACAGCTTTTCTAGTGATTCTAAGCCTCACTACATCACCTTCCCTGCAAATTCAACACAAACCCAATGTTCGTATACATACATAACCCCTAATTCATGCAAAATCCAAGCTATTCAACCATAGAATTTAGTCGCAGCACCCTCCTCCTTCAATGGAAGTGAAACCAATTTCTCCTTCTTGTTCAAACCCTAATCGATCTCAACCACCATAGCAACACCAGATTCAGGAACTCTAATTCCTAATTTTCCATCTCGATATCTGTTTCTCAAATGTCTCAGCAGCAGTCACAGCTGCTCTTTTCCATTCCCAATTTCAGAGTAAATGATTGAGACATAAATGAGAAGAGTGATGCTAGATTTAGGGTTATAGTTGTGGGTTGAATATGACATTCCATAGTCTCAGATAAGGGCCACCTCAGATGGCAGCCCCTTAACCTTGGATGGGTTTCCAATATTGTTCGCCCGTGAGATTACAATTTTGTCCTTTTGGCTCAAATTTGGTGATTTATTCTTCTTTTCCTCCGTGCGACTCCAGAGTACCTAATAACTCAAAAACACACGTAAAATACATAATTTACATGAAAAATAGCAAAGAAAGCATAACTACTAGATAGTAAATTACGGTGTATTCTACACCTATCAAATTCCCCCACACTTAGACTTTGCTAGTCCTCGAGCAAATCCAACAAAACAAAACTAAAACAAATATATACAACGCCGTGTCGTCGAGGCTACGGTCACTTTTAGCATAAATAACAAGCCTTTAAACCCCTAGGTATCCCTAGCGGACGAGTTTTAGTCTCGTGAAGGTTTACAAGAGGTCTGCCTAAAAAACCTATATTTCCAACTCCGTCTATTTGTGACAAATCAATGAACGAATCCAAAATGACTACAGGAGGAGGTACCTTGCACAAATTCAATTCATATATTAGTAAATAAAGCTTTAATTAGATAGTTGAACAAGCCACAATACTCGGAAACTAACAAACCACAATCACAATGAAAAGATTAAGAAGATGGAAATAGATGTAGATGTTGGCGAATGTTCACTAAGTGATCGGTGTTCCCCATATCTGTCTGAAGGTCACTACCAAGATGAACCTATGCATCCTATTGGATTGAGCTACTGGTTTGAATTCTACATCAACTCACTGGCATATACAAGGGAACCAGAAGTGACTTTATTCAACCAATATAATACTTTCTTTTCTTTTTTACTTTTTTTTTTTGTAGACATCATGATTAGATCTTTTGGATCCAAGCGCATGCTTCTTGTCAGCAAGAATGTGATAGTTTCCTTGGATCCTGCATTCCATGCTTGTTTAGGCGACGGAGACAGGGACAACGTTTCACACATACTGCTATCCAAATGTATTTTTATTCCGTTTGGTCTAATTGGTCGGTCTTTTTTTTTTTTTTTCTAGCAACTCAATCACTCTATTCCATCCTAGCTGTAATAACAATTCGATGTTTAGTGACCCACCAAAGCACTTAGAGAACAATAGAAAAAATATGGAAAAAATAAAAATAGAATGTGATATGGTGATATTCCGAGATATGGTAACAACTATCATGTTATTTGTGATTTTTGAGCTATGTCCGTTCTTTTTAGTTAATTGGTTCCTCAACTCCTGCAATCAAAATGGTTCCATCCACTAATTTTGTCATCCTAAAGGCACAAGTTTCTAGATTTTGGAGTTCAAAAAGCACAATTTTTTTCTTGGTTTTTTCTTGGTTTTTCTATTTATTTATTTTTGTTTTTTTTAATGAACACAAGGGAAAAATAACAAGGCTAAAAACTCTATATGAGAACACTCCCCCACACTTAAACTTTACATTGTCCTCAATGTAAAATTTAGTCATTCAAAGTAAAGTTCAAGATGGAAAATTCATAACATGATATATTTACACAATATCAAAATAAAATGCATGATAAAAACTCATTACTACAACTCATAGCTATTTCGGAACAATAGAGAATAAACACTAAACAAGCTATTTAGTTGGCATCTAATCCCAACTCAGCCAATATACACCTCACCGCCAAGAAAAAATTCCATCTACTTATAAAGGCTAGTGCTTATTCTAAATTGTTCAAATATCTCTAAAAGTTGGAGTTTTGATATGCAAAAATACAAAATAAGAAAATAAAGATAAAAGACTTAAAAATAAAATAAAAAGATAGAGATAGATACACAAAACCAGTGGGTTGCCTCCCATTAGCGCTTGGTTTAAAGTCGTCAGCCCGACATGCAAGTTGAATTCCCCATACACCAATAATCGGAAAAGTTGGGGATCCACCCATAGCACCTGTTTGGAAAACACTAGCTTCACACAAATATTAGTACAAGAAAACAGAATTGAAGCTATTAACCGATAAAAGCTTCCCCCACACTTATTCTTGTCTACACATGGAAGTGCATAAAGAATATAGGAGTCGGGTACTTCCACGGTTTCTTGTTCCAAAACCTTCATAGTATGAAAATCAAGTATCTCTAATGGAGGATATCTAGAAACAAAATCATTCAACAATATTCTCGAAGCACATACATTCAAACCGATAAGAGGTAAAAGAGAAGAAACAATATGCAAAGGGTTAGACAAACCTCGCACAATCTCTTGTAGCACGGAATCCTCTTCATCCTTGAAAAACTCAAGTGAATTATTCACCTCTTGTATATCATGGTCCTCTATCAAACCTTGCAACCATTCTTCGTCCGTTTATGCCTTAACCGGAGTCTCGACATAAACATCATCATTACAATACTTTGCAAGCTCAATTGGGTCTTCCACAATATTAGTCATAATGGTCACATTCTCAACATACTCCTCTTTGTTGTAAGGCACATAATCCACTGCGGATCCAAATTTCACTATAAGGAAATTTTTTAGAACACTCAAAAATGCGTCATCCTCAAGATCCACCCTTTGAATAGGCTCTTGATCATTATTAAGATCAATGTTTGAGCAAGATGCACTAGTGTCATCATATTCCTCTTCATCTTCATCTTGATCCCAAAAAGATTCCATTTTACACTCCTCATTGTTGTCACCATGAGTTGTTTCAAGCAATGTATCATAATCACCGTCACTTTCATAGTTAACATAAGGTTCTTCGTCGCTGAATTTAGTGTTGCTAAACTCTAACTCATTCTTTTGAATAGGAGAATGATCATTATTAAGATCAAGAGTTGAGTTAGCTACACAATTATCAACACAAGTGCCCAAGGATTGGCCTTTTTCAGCATTAGCATCAATCAAATAATCACAACCCATATGCACATTAGAATTATACATACCTTCCTTACATTGATCAATGCCTCTTCGCAAGTTAGCAATACCTTCACAAAGTTCTTGGAGTTGCTCGTCTCTAGTCTCTTTATCTTTTTGAAACTCTTGTCGTACAAAGTTGGAAAAGTTGTCTAACAAGTTAGAGACTTGTTGTTCACGAGCATAAGAATCCTCCAATCCTTGTGGTTGTTCACACCCATACCCGCCATAAGGTTGTTGAGGAAAACCATAAGGTTCCATGGGATATTGGTCATAACCAATAATTTGGTTTTGATTATACCCCTGGAATGGTTGGAAGTTGTCATGTTGTTGAGGTTGTTGGAAACCGTATCCATTGTTCCAATATGCTCCATCCATGAGAAATAAGTACCTGAAACATGATTCTCTAAACAAGATTAAAAAAAAAAAAAAAAAAAACAAGTGACAATCGTTGCCTTCTCGACAACGGCGCCAAAATTTGATCGCTTCTGTATGCATCAAAAATAATTTACACTTTCTTACTACTGAAAATATAAATATAGCAAGGGCAAGAAAGGATCGATCCCACAGAGAGGTCTAGGTTGTCAATATATTTTCGGTTCCTTATATAAAACACCGGGGGTTTTTCTGATTTTTTTTATATACTAAAATAAAATAAAAGCAAAACAATAAAAAGTAACACGCAAATCAAGGTAGTGAGAATATTGGTTAAGGATTCATCTTCATTCACAAATATGTTTTCTTCACAATAACTAGAATTGATATTTAATCTCAACTTTTATCAAAAGCCCTAGAATATCTTGATTGCAAGAATATCCCGCTAATCTCCTTTTGTCATCAACAAACACATTAAAAGATGCGAGTATGAGTTCTATCTAAAAGAACAACCTAACGTGTAAAAGCACTAATCAAGTTTAATTCCCTAGATGCATTAAGTTCTATGAAATCAGGCCAATCAAAGCAATTGAACGTGGAAAGCGCACTAATTCAATTTAACAAAGGTTACGATTCACATATGATCATAAGAATATATCACTACAAACTATAATCATATTTATGCTATTTGTATTCAAGGAATATCACTTTTACGTATAATAAACCCTAAACTAGCAATAGATTTGATTAGAAGTTCTACCAATTTTCAACTTGACAAAAAAATCAATCAAATCAAGTAACTATATTTTCAGAGAATCGTAAATGATAAATACGAGACAAAACTAATTTATCATATCAAAGAATCATGCTTTGTGAAATCCAAATATTCCATAACCAATAATAAAACTCTAGCTCATGTTCATGGAGTTCATAACAAGAAGAAAGAGAAACCCTATCATGTTCACAAACCCTAGAAACAAAAGTAGAAGATATGATATGAGATAAAAGATTTTGAGAAAAGACTTCTCTTTTATAGCTCTTCTTGTTCCAAAATTAGCTCTAGCCTTCAAAATATTCAAGTCCACGTCCATCTACTCGTCCACCAAGCCCATGTGTGATAAATATGTCTCTGGAATTTTGGGTCCAAAATTGGGCGACGGAATTGCTGACATCATCGTCGGAATCCGGTCATCGGCGCCGGAATCCGGTTGCCGGAAAACTTTCTCAGGTCGCTTAGCCATCGGAAACTATCACCAGGCCAACTGTATACTTCCAGTACCTCAACTCTCCTTCTCTTTAGTTTATACATTCACAAAAACCAACTAACCCAACTTCTTATCTTGTGAAAACGCACCCAAAAGCGTGACTCGTAGCTCATATACGCCGCGGCCAACTCTTGTATCCAACACATACCCCCTTCGCGATTCACTGAAATATTGTAATTCATGCTTCGAGTTCCGAATTTCGAAAACCGGAACTATGCTCACCGGCGTGCCATTTTTACTCCGTTTTCGCACTGTTTTCTGCAGCATACACAATCAACAGCTCTGGTGCTATTTCATTTTCGCAGCTCAAATGAGTTGTAGCTTCTTGTACCACCAATTGGAATCATCAGCATATAATCTCCAGCATAAGCAACCATTTTCTATAATCTCAGTACCTGCACATCCTTCACTAACTCTTCAACACAAGACCACTTCCTTTGATCCCAACTTCAATTGAACTATGACCCACTCTTAACTCATCTACAACTTAATTGCTCCATCTCATTTCAGATTATTTCCACAATACCCATCTTGCCTTTCTGTTCATCATCATACAGCCAGCAATCTATTTCTCTACAAACTCTTAGCCACTACAGTTCAATCAACCTTGCAAAACATATTTCATCCATAGCATCAACCAATTTATTCCATCAAACCCATTATCTCCTGCTGACTAGTTCAACCACCAGCTCCTCTTGATCTCAACGGTAACACATTCTACCAAAAACTGCATTTATGCAGCTGCACTTCTTCAAGGCCATCAGCAACAGCTAACCTACATTCCTGCAAATTCATTCAAGGTTTTACAACATCAATTCATTCAGCGCCACCACTTTACTACCATAGCTCTACTGCCACATCACCTTCCAGAACCACCATGAGCATAACCTGCAACAGTGCTAACTGACTGCACAAAACCAAGGATCAGCAACCATTCACCAATTCCAAAAACCTCATCCCTGTAGAAACCAGAACCCAGCTAATTCTCGGCTCGAACCAGTGCCTATTGTCTCAACAACAACCTCCAGAAGTTGCATCTCCTTCATGTTATTCCCTACAATTTCTACATTCACACTGCTATATTCTCTTCTTTCTTGTACCACCTAAGCAGCACACCAACTGCATTTCTCCAGCTCAGTACCACAACCACCATGCCTCTGAAATAATGCAGCACTTCTCCACTGCATAAATCACTCAACCAGCAGCATCAACTTCAATTCCTACTCAGAACCAAACATCCAACCATCTCCTTCTACCCATCTCATTTGCAACTCTCCAGTGCCAAACCTGGTAACTCCCAAGTCCATAACCTCCACCTGCAACAGCAAAATCTATTCATCCTCAACTGTAGCTGCATAATCCAGCACCATCATTTCTTCCCTGTAATTTCAAGTCCCCCAGCTCAATGAATCCTTCTACTGCTTACAGCTCCAGCTTCTCAAGGCATCAATCAACTACTTCAGCTTTAGTTCCATCCATGACTTCAACCTTAGCTCATTTTGTAGCTTCTTTGATATCTTAACAGACCACCAGTGTATTCAATTACTACCATCAGCATCACTTTCTCGGCTTTCCATTTCAGGTACTCAACTCCAAGCTATCTCACCAGTTTTATTCCTTCCATAATCACTAAAACCCATTTTCTTGTCTTCTCAGTATCAATTCCTTTTGTCCAGCAGCAACCAGTATTTCTTTCATTGCAGACAACAAGCTACATTTCCTTAATCCAGGGAAGCAACACATGATGCTTCATTGTAAGTTCACACTTCAAGTACATCATATCAGCTCCTGAAACACCCATCATAAAGACCCATAACTACCATTGCAGTAACAACACTTGCATAGAGACTCAACAAGCATCAGATGAGCTTGAAATAGAGAAGAAGATCTCATTTAGGCCTTTTCTCGAGCATCTGATGTGCACTGACTCTGTTAATGGAGGAACAACTTTTCTAGTGATTTTAAGCCTCACTACATCACCTTCCCTGCAAATTCAACACAAACCCAATGTTCGTATACATACATAACCCCCAATTCATGCAAATACCAAGCTATTCAACCATAGAATTTAGTCGCAGCACCCTCCTCCTTCAATGGCAGTGAAACCAATTTCTCCTTCTTGTTCAAACCCTAATGGATCTCAACCACCACAACAACACCAGATTCAGGAAATCTAATTCCTAATTTTCCATCTCGATATCTGTTTCTCAAATGTCTCAGCAGCAGTCACAGCTGCTCTTTTCCGTTCCCAATTTCAGAGTAAATAATTGAGACATAAATGAGAAGAGTGATGCTAGATTTAGGGTTATAGTTGTGGGATGAATATGATATTCCATAGTCTCATATAAGGGCCACCTCAGATGGCAGCCCCTTAACCTTGAATGGGCTTCCAATATTGTTCGCCCGTGAGATTACAATTTTGTCCTTTTGGCTCAAATTTGGTGATTTCTTCTTCTTTTCCTCCGTGCGACTCCAGAGTACCTAATAACTCAAAAACACACGTAAAATACATAATTTACATGAAAAATAACAAAGAAAGCATAACTACTAGATAGTAAATTACGGTGTATTCTACACCTATCATCTAATTGGTTATATTGATCCATCCAAGCGTCTCTATCAGCGCGGGCTTCTTCATCAGCTGATTCAAATTGAAATCTTTCCAAGAATCATTTCTGGTTTAAGTCTTAATGTGCGAACAAAAGATTTTAAGAAAATTGAAAAGGGAATTAACAAAATTGTTTATAAGAAAAAGAAAAAAAGTAAAGAAGAATATACCTTTTAATTCACTGTTCTTTTTGCGAAGAAGCTCGCAATCAAGTGAGAGATTTTCCATCTTTTGGTTTTCAAGACGAAGAGTATCACATTTTAGAGTCTTGGCTTGGAGTGCTTCTTTCAAGACTTCAATTTATTTCTCCTTAGATGCTTGTGAATCCATCTTACCAAAACCAATATATCCACTTAAAATCCCACGGATGCTAGACTTAATAGGATCAAAAAAAGATCTCTTAACATTATCCAATATATCAACCAGAGCCTTAAAAGAAATATTTATCCCATTCGCAGCTTCTTACGAAAGAGGAGAAGATTCAGGTAAAGTAGTAGATATAATAGAAAGTTGATTATCATCCTTCACAAGAGAGATATCATCTAGAGGAGAAGTTTGAGGCAAACTAACAGTAGGAATTGGAACAACATTAAGCCGAGGAGAATTGGCTTTAGGAGAAGAAGGAATTTCGTTCGCAGCAGAAGGTAAGACAGTAGAGTCTATTGCGATACTCTCGCAGCTATAAGGAAGAGGTACATTTTGTGAAGGGGAAGGATTACTCTGCGAAGATGATGAAGAAACGGGTACATAACTAAGATAAAGGAAAGGAACATCAGTTTCAACAATATTTAGTTGATTCTTTTGTTGAAGAGGTTTCTTAGGAGGCCTATTGGAATTTCCTCCATCCTGCGAATGACAATCAAGATAAGAAACAGAGGAAACAATATTGTTATTTGAAGAAGTGGTGTTTCTTACTACCTTGTTATTCACATACTTTCTCCTCCTCGCACCCTCTTTGGGTGGTGAATTCTGAGAATTATTAGGGTTTTGGATTGTAATTCTCAAACCAGAAGTGTTCTTGCTGAAATAAAAAGTAGTATGGGAATTAAATGAAGAACAAACAAATAGGATGATTCCAGGAAAATAAAATCAATTTTAGCAAAAATTAATAGTAGCAGAAAGAAAATTAACCTTGTAAACTCCATGAAGGTAAGGAAGAACAACAATAAGAAGATGAACTTGATAAAAAATAAAATCACAGACGATGAAGATTTGCAGAACAAAGAAGATAAAGATGAAGAAAACGAAGAAAAAGTGAAAGAAGATAATTATCTTTCCTAAACCTCTCTTAAATAGGGAAAAGAAGGTGACCGGTTAGACATGTCGGTGGAAGAAGGAATATTACACATGTGTAGACAATTAAGCATGATTCATGGAATCCTATCGGGAGAAGAATATGGAAAGATAAATAGTTGCGATATTTTAAAGAGTAATTTCTCATGATATTCTCTACTTCGAAGAAAATACATGAGAAGAGGAAAGATGTAGGATAATAATATCGCAGCAAGAACTTTCTTGTGAAGTTTTCACTTTAGACACTGGCGAGCGTCGCAGAGAAGATTAAAAGAACGACGCAACAAATAACGATGGTAGAAACATGAAGAAAACGTAAATATCCTGCGAAGAATACAATATTTGCGAGGGTTAACATTTGTGTATTCGCGAAGGTATCGCAAGATCAAATCCGAAATTAAGGGATAGCTTAGCTGTCTATGAGCTGTCATCCATTGTGTAATACCCTATATATAGGGGATGAGTAAACTAGAGAAGGGGAGATAATTTTTAGAGTGTTGAGAAAGTCTTGAAGAGAGAGAAAATTCTTGTGAGTAATTGTATTCTTGATTTCTTCCATTTCTTGTAACATTTTTGAGAATTAATCAATAAAAGCGTTGTTCTTAATCTACAAATATGTGTTGATAATTGTGGAATCTTATGTGGGGTGTAGTGTAGGATTTCCTGCAAATACAGACAGATTTCTCAAGACAAAACTTTCTTGAGAACACAGAGCATCCTTCTTATCCCAAAAGAAGGATGCTTCAGGAAGCATTCATGGTGTTTTAGGATGAGAACTTTGCTCATCATAGTTGACTTATCCTTTAGAGCAATGTAGAGATGAGTCATTCAACAAAAGTGAAGAACTTATACTAGAAGAGGGACTAGGAGTACCTGAGTTTTCCACTTTCCATGTTTTTGAGATGCTTTGTTTAAGTCTGTTTATACTTGTCTTAAGTTATGAGACTCGATTGTTTATTGATAAGTGTAGAATACACCGTATTTACTATCTATAGAGTTTATGCTTTCTTAGCTATTTTTCTTGTAAATTATGTATTTTACGCGTGTTTTTGAGTTATTATGTACTCTGGAGTCATGCGGAAGAAAAGAAGAAGAAATCATCCAAATTGAGCAACAAGGGAAGACTAGTCATTTCAGAGGCGAACACAATTCAGAGCCGAGCAAGGGTTAAGGGGGCAACTCTGTTTTGAAGGAGCATTAAAGACAAATAAGATGAGGATAAGGGGCTGCAATTGGGTGGCCATACCCAAGTACAATGGGTGAAAATATCCGTCCCACCTTTAAGACCTAATTAGGTCGAGAGAAAGGGAACCAATTCCCATTTTCTTCTCTCATTTGTTCTTCCCCTCTGCAGCCGAGAAGAAATGCTGATGTTCACCTGAAATTCACAGAGATTGAAGGAATTGAAATCAAGTTCTACAGAGAGATGGGGTTTAACTGAGCTGGTAATACTGAAATTGAGATCGAGAGATTGTTGAGTTCAAAGCAGTAATTGTGAAATTAGATCTGGAGTAAGTACTACTGCTTGAATCGAAGGTGGGTTTAGAGCAAATTCGAGTTTTAAAGGTGTTGAATCCTGGCAGAGTTGCGTTGTTGGTGTGAATCAAAGAACAAAGAATCGAATGATTAAATCAGGTTGAAGATTTATATGGGTTCACTAGAAATAGCCGAGATTGAGGGTTTGATGTAAATTGATCAAGATAAGAAGATGGTGCTGGTAATGGAGTTAACAGGATCTCAAAGAATCAAAAGAGATGGGTCTGCGATGGAATTAAAAATGGGTTGTGTTGGTGGTTGAATTTGAAGAAATTATGTTGCTACTACTGCTGCCATGGTGATTGTCATGGGTACGAGAAAGGGGTTCGACTTTATGATGCTTGTGGTGTGCTAAGAAGATAGAAACCCAAACTGCTAATTTTTGTGAAGAGAATGGGTCTGGTGGTGCAGTTTCAATGTTAGACTATTGGAGCAGCTGAACAAAAGTGGATCTCGCTATTGCAGAAATAATAGATGAATGAAATGATTGCTTTAAACTAGATGTATGTTAAGATTGCAGGTGAAATTGATATGGGTTGTGGTTGAAATTGATATGGGTTGTGGTTGAATAAGGATTCCTTGATCTAATCTCTCTTATTGATTTCCTTTATCTTTTTAATTGCTTTATTTACTTTCTTTTGCTTTTAAAATCTAGAATTGTAGTTTTTTGCAACGAATTCCTACTAATCTCTCTTATTGATTTCACTTTTTAATTGCTTTATTTACTTTCTTTTGCTCACAAGATTTTATAATAATCAACACAAATTTGAAGATTAAGAACAACACTTTTATTGATTAATTCTCAGAAATGTTACAAGAAATGGAAGAAATCAATAATACAACCGCTCACAAGAAATTTCTCTCTCCTCAACACTCCAAAATTCCTCCCTCTCTCTGAATCTATTTGTTCTCTTTATATAGGGTAGTTACATAGTGGATGACAACTAAGCTGTCATTTAATTTCGGATCTGACTCGCGATATTCTCACAGAAGTTGTAATGTTAATTCTCGCAGATGCTATAACCTTCGCAGGATCGTCATGCTTTTATCGTGTTTCAGCTATCATCATCTGTTACGTCATTCTTTGATTCATTCTGCGACGCTCGCAGAGTGTTGTTGAAGAGCTCGCAGAAATGTTGTTTATAAACTTCACAAGATTATTGTTGTGGAGATATTGATCCTACATATTGCCTCTTCTCATGTCTTCTCTGCGAAGTGGAGAAGATTATGAGAATCTCCATCTCTTCAGAATGCCGCAGCTTCCTATCTTTCCATATTCTCTTCACGACAAAGCCCCGTAAATTAAGTATAACCGCATACACATGTCAAATATTCCTATTTTTACTAGTATCTTCATTATTATCCGGTTACCATCCTCTTGTCTATAAAAGGAAGAATATGGTACAGAAATAATCTTCTTCTTCTTCTCCGTTTTCCTCGTCTTTTTGTTTGCTCGCACTTTTTTCCGTCTGCAACTTTTTTTCCCGTCTGCAACTTTCTTTTCCCAAAGATTCATCTACTACTGCTTTCATGGAGTCATCATGGTATATGTTCTTCTGATGTTGCTAAACTCAGTCCTTCTTATCTAAATTACGTTCATCAAAATTATCTGATCTGTCTTTATTTGATTTTATGTAATTCCCATACTGTGTTTTTGTTTCAGCGAAATCCCTTCTAACACCAAATTTGCAGTCCAAAACCCTAATTCTTCCAGAAATTCGCAGCAAAAACCCGCAGAAAAGAAAAGGAAGCCTGCGAATCATAAGGTAGTAAGAAACATTTGTTTTCTTAATAATAATATTGTTGCCTTTGTTTCTTATCTAGATTATTATTCGCAGGATGGTGAGAATACTAGTACACCTCGCAAGAAATCTTGCCAGGTTAAAGCTGTTGATTTTTCCATTGCTATTCCCAAGTTAATTTCTGCCAATTCTATTCCCACACCTTTGCAAACTGAACCTTCAACTTTTGTCTGCCAGAATATCGCTATAAATATTCCTGCCTCAAATGATCCTGTCATAAATGAAATTCCTAAAACTGCTGCGAATGAAGTTTCTTCCCCTCCTATTGTAGTTACTTCTCAAGTTAACTCTACTTCAATCCTAGTTATTACTTTTCCAGAAACTAAATCTTCAGATGAATCATTTGCAGCGAATGATCCAAATCTCCAACTTTCTACTGTCATCGTCTCGCCACCTATATCTCTCCCCCCTTATAAAGAAACTTCAGAAGGAGTGGATGTTGCTTTTAAAGTTTTGTCTGACATTTTAGATGATGCTCGAAAATCTTTTACTGATCCTGTTAGACATGGTGTCTGCGAGGTTTTAAGTAAATATTTTGGTTTTGACCAAATGGCTTTGCAAGCATCTCTAGAAAATGAAGTTGAAGCTTTAAAGAGAAGTTTCCAAGCCAAAACTTTAGAATGTGATACTCTTCATCATAAACTTAACAACTTTTCACTGAACTGTGAGAATCTTCGCAAGAGAAATGATGAATTAAAAGGTACATCTTGTTCTATCTCTGTCTTTGATTTTCCTTCGTTAATTGTTTTTCTTCTTTTCATACTCCATTTTCTTAAAATTCTTTGTTCGCAAATTAAGCCTTAAATCAGAATCAATTAATGGGGATATTCAAAGATGAATCTGTTGCTGAAGAGATTCGTGTTGATAGAGATTCTTGGATGGACCAATATAACCGATTAGATAATCTTCATACATATTCCCTTGATCAAATAGAGAACCTTACCAAAGAGAACATACAATTAGCACAGAAACAAGATCTATTAAGTAACGAAATATATCGTATCTCTTATTTGTTAACCAAGGCTAATTTAGCAATGGAAACTTTATTTGACGAAAATAAGATTTTATCTCAAGAGAAGCGGGATCTTTCAAATAAGGTGGCGATCTCCTCGCAGCAACTAAGTACTCTTCAAAGAATGTATGATAACCAAGAACGATCTTTTCATTCGCTAAAAGATGAACTAGAGGAAGTAACTAAATCATCTATTGCTGAGAAAAATGCACTCATCCAAGGTAGGATAGCTTTAAGTATAAAGATAATCCAACTTAAATAAGAATACTCCAAATTAGAAGAATCCAACTCTTCATTAGCAAAGAAAAATACTTATCTCCTTTTTAAAGAAGAAAGTATAAAATCTCGCCTAAAAGGCATAGTTGGAGATAAATTTGATGACGCCATGGACCATTGGGAGAATTCTTTCCTGTCATTAATTCAAAAATTAACTTCACAAAAGGAAGGTATTTATTTTGGCTGCCTCAACTGTTAATTTCTCTATTAAATTTCTTTATAATTCTTCTTGCGAAATCTTCGCCTGAATATCTTTTATGTTTACTCTTGTTTTTCGCAGAATCTGAGAAGAGCCTTCTTTCAACTATTTCTGTTTTGAATGGTAAATTGGCCAAAGTTCGGAAAGAAAATGGATTGCTTGCTTCTCATCTTTCCCGTTCTCGCGATCGAGCAGAAAGAATATATGACTACCTAGAATATCGAAAAGACATGGAGATCAGAAACCGTGATAGGGCTTTTCTTCTCCAAGTTCATCTTAGCACTGAAGTTCTTGTGAATGAAATTTTGTTATCAAATTCTCTTTCCCCTAAATCAATCAAACCTTTAGAAGTAGATGATGATGAAATTCCTCGTTCCCTTGATGATGATCATGAATATGAAAGTGGCAAAGAAAATATTTCTCAAGAAGATTCAGTAGATAAAGAAAAAATCCCTCCTGAAGAAGCAGTTGTTGGTGGTGAATCTACAGTTGGTGAGAAATATAATGAAGAAGAAGCTCGTGTTGATCATAATGAAATAAATACTAGCGAAGGTGATAACAAAAGCAAAGATAACGAAACTGGCGAGGCTAATACTGAAGCTTGAGTTCTGCTTTTGTTTTCTTGAATTATCTCATCTTTTCCCCTTTCTTGCGAATAATGTACTTTTACACAACTTTAGAATTTAGTTATGTATCTGTCATTTTAAGTACTTGCGATAAATATAATAATATTTAATTTATGAATTCCCATACTTGCCCCTCATTCTTGGAATGAACAAATCTTTCCTGCATTCTTAAAAGAAAATAGTTAATTTTTGGAATTATTCTATTGGTCTTATTTTGCCTTCCTAGTTAAAGGTCTTATTTTGCCAATTTTTGTTTCTGCGACAAAATCGCAGGACGTTCTTACATTCGCATGTAAGAACCCATTGATCTTGCCTTATCCACGCTTTGTCAATTTTGTTGCGACAATATGACGGGCCTAAGTTTTCTGGCGAAAGCAAAGCCCCATGACATTGCCGTCTTGCGATGAAATCGCAGGACGTCTTTACACTTTCATGTAAAAACCCATTGATCTTATCTTATATTTTTCTCTTGGCTTTTTGCCTCTATATATTTGTTGCACAAATATGACAAGCCTTAATACTACCGTGAGTAAAAAGCCTCATGACATTTGCATCTTAAGACACTTATCATCTCCCTAATGGAGGGTGTTGCCCTTATCTTCCCCTTGGTTTGCCCCTTCAAGGAGGCGTACATCGTCCATACAAGACTAGATCCTCCCATCCAGTCTTAACAACAACCAATTGTTTTCGCAGCCTCTTGTCCCGTTCGCCTATATGCCTTATGGTTACGAGACTTCACCCTAGGTGGGGTTTTCTTTGGGCCGAATGCATCATAGTCAAGACTTGCCAAGAATGGCCAGGGTAGTTTCATACGCCCCGGGCACCCTTGGATCAACCGTGTACCTCGGCGCCTTGATCATACTCTGCACTCCTTGGAAGAGACCCTCAGTCGTCCAACCTAAATCATAAGTTCAGGTTGAAAATCCAAGGTACCTCCCCCGGATGGGCTTTATTAACCCAAAATATCCATGGCTCAGGTTCCAGCAGCGGTATAAAATTATCCCTGAGCCATGCAAAGAGATACCCCATTATATGACGCATGTTAGGTCTTACATTTGCCTCTTGCGAAATTTTATCCGCGAACTAGGGTGTACGCCATAAAGGTTCGTCCCATTCTTATATTTTTCTTGCGAATATCGCCATTTCTTATTTTTATATTATTTCTTGCAAATAATCTCGCAGCTATGACAAAAAATTTCTTTTATTCATTTCTTCTTTGCTTCATCATATATTATATCATCACCTAGCCTTTCTTCGAATTTGTTACTGGTAATATCTTTTTAGATATAGTCTGTTCCATGGTCTACCAAGTTTTTGACCAACATCTCTACCCTACGGATCCATCAATTTATATGCCCCTGTTCCAGCTATCTCTTTAATAATATATGGTCCATCCCATTTTCGTGCCAACTTTCCACCATTTTCTCGCTGATAACCTGGTGTTTCTGGCAGCACTAAATCACCTGGTTGGAACTCACGTATTTTGACACGTTTGTTGTATTCACGAGCCAATCTTCGCTGATAATTTTCCATATGTTGTAAAGCTTTTTCTCTCTCCTCTTCTAACTCATCAAGTTTACTTAGAATCATACCAGCACTCAGATTTTTTTCCCAAGCCTCTCTTTTTGTTGTAGGGATAACAACTTCTGTTGGCAGTACTGCTTCAACACCATATGTTAGACAAAAAGGTGACATCCCATTTGCTTCTCTCCTAGTTGTATTGTAGGTTTGTATTGCATTATGCACTTGTTCACACCATGCCCTGTGGTGTCCCTCTAATTTTTCTTCAATATATCTGCGATTGTCTTATTGGTTGCCTCAGCCTGCCCATTGGCCTGTGGATAAAGAGGTGTTGATTTTCCACATTTGATCTTGAATGCATTAAGTAGCATTTCTATGTTTTGTCCTTCAAATTGCTTTCCATTATCAGATACCAACTGTGCATGAATTCCAAATCTGCAAATTATATTTTTAAATATGAATGTAAAAATATCTTTATCGCGAATGTGTTGTACGGCCTTTACTTCTCCCCACTTTGTGAAATAATCTGTAGCGACAATCAAATATCTTCTTTGTCCAGAACTGAGTACAAATGGTCCCACAATATCCAACCCCCATTTTCCAAAAGGCCATACACTTGTTGAAGATGACAATGGTGCTCCTGATGCATGTATCTTCTTTCCATGTCGATGACAATCTTCGCAATTTCTTGATAGTTGCTTCGCGTCCTCATGCATATATGGCCAGTAATAGCCTTGCATTTTTGTTATGTATGCCAAAGATCTTCCCCCATTGTGATTACCAGCGTCTCCACTATGCAATATTTTTAACACTTTTTCTCCTTCTTCCCGTGTCAAGCATCTAAGTGATGGTCCATTAAAAGATTTGCGATATAATACTCCATCTCTTAATTCATAATTTGTTGCTCGACTTTTTAATTTATGTGCTTCTAATCTATTTCTTGGTGTTTCTCCTCTCACCAAATATGCATGAAGTTGTGCTCGCCAGTCTGCAATATTGCCTCTCGGTTCTTCTTCGCCACCTTCTATCATCATCACATCTGCCTCTTCTTCTTCTTCTTTATTAATTGAAGGTAATATAAGTGTCTGAATTTTTATGCATCTCGCAGCTGGATTTGTCATCATGATGGATATGAAAGAAAAAGCATCTGTGAGTCTGTTATCTTTTCTTGATATATGTCTCCATTTTATTTTTGGAATTTTTGCTGACAGTTCTTCAACAAGTTTCTTGTATTTCTTCAAAGATGGTTCATTTGTTGTGTATTCTCCTTTTATTTGGCGAATAACCAATTGCGAATCACTGGTAATTCTAGCTTTCTCCAACTTCATTTCTATTGCAAATTTTAGAGCATGTATTACAACTTCATATTCCGTCTCATTATTAGTGGAAGCAAATTCCAATCTAAATGAAAAAACCATTTTTTCTCCTTCTAGCGAGATAAAGATAACTCCAACTCCATTACCTTCCCCATTTGATGATCCATCCACCAATATTTCCCACATGTTGGGTTTTGTTAATAGATCTCTTGGGTCTCCATGTTCTTCTTCTACATCCATCATCTCTTCTGCAGCTTCATCATCTTCTAGAGGAAACTCTTCTAAGAAATCTGCTACAACTTGTGATTTTGGCGAAGATAG
>JAJJWX010000633.1:0-105108 GCA_023529315.1 Papaver bracteatum | reverse complement strand
CTTGGTAAAGGGGCTTCATGAAATGGTAGAGGGGCGTCAAGTGTGATAGCAATGTCCTTCTTATTGGTTAGGGGGTGTCTTATAGGGGTGTAGATTGACTAGATTACCCTTTCACCTTAAATTAACCAAAATCAAATCAATTTTTTTTAATTAACCAAAATCAAATCACTGGATCAGATTTCTAAATATTAAAAGATAAAAATTACATACTAGGCAAGCGAGCGACAAGCTGTGCCGCTAGCCCTTTTTGAATAGCAAAACCTATCCTATTAAAAATAAAATCTCGTGAGCCAGGGGTCATTACATTGCTGCGCATGACTTTCTGGACCCTCTTGAGTAGTCCAACTGCTTCTGGCGCCAAATAGCCAAAAGTATCAAAAGCAAAGGGGACGAAAGCATGCCCATTGTCAACACATGCTTTCTCATGCTTCGATATCTTACCTGAGGCAGCCTTTAGCGCTGCTCGCCCGAATGTAAAGGTGCCATGTCCAATTCCTACCAAAGGAGATACCCGGTGAGGTCAACACATGTGTGTTTCCCATTATCCCATCCAAAAATAAGAACATCAAATGGTCTTAGTGTCGATCTCCCTTCAAGTGGTGCAGTCAGAAATGCACAGTGCTTCTTTCTTTGCCGAAATGCCCGGACCTCCACAGTACATCATACAAAATATCCCTCACATGATCATGTCTATATTTATAACCAGGTCTACTTTACAATGAACCGCATGTTCACCATATGAATCCAAGCAACCTGTGATGCAAGCAGGGCGTGAGAGAGTTAGAGGGATAAAGCGGGATCATTAACCTGTATTTGAGGGTAGACCGGTACTCCAAAGGAGACATCTTAACCCTAGCCCTCAATCTAAATAGCCAGAAGAAAATCTTGGGCATGTCTTCTTGAAAACAACCAAAAACCGTTTACGCCTCTCCGTTAGCATGTAAACTCTATCAATGTCCTTAACCACTTTACCAAAAAGAGCACTCGCCAGATGCTTTGTGCTTTAGGGGGCGTTGTCTTTATTGGTGAAGTTGTTAAGATCAAAATCAGGAGAGTCACTTGTAACGTTTCCAAAGCCTTATTAAAATTATCATCCATACCGTCCACACCACTACTCCTCAATATGTGATCCCGTAATCCCCAAGATTGCACACGTGAAGCCACAAAAACATACTCGTATGCCTCCCTAGCAGAGTATAAAGTCCAAGACCTCCATATCTGATAGGTAGAGTAGATAGTCTCCACTGAAGCTCTCCAAAGAACGGTCCCCCGCACACCACGATGCCTTCCACCACTTCTCGCAAGCCTCTATCAAATATATCTACCGCCTCCATAATATAGTCTGGGTGACAAATACGAAGGCCAAAAGAAGCTTGGAGATACCCATACACGTTCGTAAAAGCAAAGAATTCACTTTGAGGATCATGGAGCTTGGATAAAATCGCATCAAATCCACTCACTTTTTCAGCCCTCTTAATGGCAAGGCCCTTCACAAACCATCGTCGAGGCTAACCGCACCACCTAATAGTTTGACTCCCTTATCTGGTCTTGAGATTTCGACAGAAACATCCCATCACTTATCCTTCGTCCATCACAAGAGGGCCAAAATATTTCAGTTTTCTTAATATTCATATAAGCCCTGTAACAAGAGCCCTTCCTGTTTTTGATAATAGTGAGTGCTTTTGCCACTTCTTCGGTGTCGCCAATAACAGTGCCATCATCAAGATACCAGGCATGTAGGGATAATATGCAGTGCTCATTTATCTTAGCTATAAGCTGATGAAGTACCAGAGCAAATAACAAAGGCCCTAAAGGGTCACCTTGTTGTGCTCCTGTGGATGAGTAGATAAAGGAGTCCCCCACATAGAGCCGTGCAGGTTGACCATACAAGTATTCTACCCAAGGCGATATAGATGGAAAAGCTTACGTACCTCGAAAGCATAGCCGTTCGGTCAACTAGGTTAAAAGCATTGGTAAAGTCAACCATTAGCATAGAGAGCTAGCGTTTACATGATGTTTACTGACAAACCTATTCACAAAGATGTAGGATTGCCTCAGACCACCTGAAACACCTACACCAAACTGGAAATCATGTAGATACGCTGCCATGTCCTTACCAACCCCTTTCATCGCCGCTTTGGACACCAAATCGACGCCAAATTGTCCCAATAGCAATGGGACGAATGCTCTTATCCGGTTTAAGGAGGGTGTTAGGGGAGCCGATGCAATGAACTCCGCTAGGTTAAGAGGGCATCTCCGCCAAGCCAAAGATTAACAACCCTAGTTATGGACGTGACCATATCAAGACCTGATTGAGCCTTCCCCACGTAAAGCATCCAACAAATGTTGTGCCCGAAGGCCATCCCTTCCACACGAAGTTCCCTTAGGGAAAGATTTAATACAACTAAGAATGGTACCTTCTTTGGCCACTAGCGGTGTCTCCTGCAACGTACAGGTTGGTTTCCTTGGAGGCGGCATCGTCGGATGCTTATCCTCAAGTGCTTTCCTTGTGTTCTCGTTGTATGGCGCCACCCCGACGAACCGATGGCTTTAACAGCCGTCGGAAGTGCCCATCCGCCACCTTGCGCAAACAAGTAGAGATATTGGTACCGAGCCTGTTGTCTTTCCCCGTGTCATCATCTTTGTTGTCTTTTCTCGTGTAATCATCTCTAACACTAATCAAGCTTGCGCTGACTTTAAAATCTCACGAACAAGATTTATAGTCCCACTAGGTTCACCCCAAAGTGCCGCCGCTCTAAGAATTTGTGTTCATTGTGTCGCCTTGCGATTACTGACCGCATTCAGCTCTACCCTTAGGTCGGAACACTCTCAAAGTGCATCGAGGGAGCAACAAAAGCGACCCAATGTTTAACAACTTTAGGTTCAGCCGCGACTTTTTCGTAGTGCCGCTTTCAGGGCATGAGAAAAGCTAACTCCGCAACCTCTTGGAATGCTCTTAACCGTACATACCTGGGCTCTAAAGATCGCATCCACAATTGCTTCATTCAATTCGGTCGCTATCAAGCACTAAATCCTCCTGTAGACGAGGCTTAGGCACTCCAAAATTATTTCAGCTACTTCACCGTAACTCGCACATATCTCAAAGCTTAATATCGGTGTTCCCTTCATGCTTGCACGCTCTGCTCCAAGCCTGAATACTCATACATTCAAGCACAACCATTGTCTTAAAGTTCTCGTGAGTTTCCTCTAAACTCATGAAGACATCAACATCGATTCTTATGGCCTGTTGGAGTGCGCCTTCTTTTTATTTATTGCAGAGGTGTTGTCTCTTCATGGGGAATCAAACATGAAAACCTTTACTCCCAGTCCCCCATCCGGACAACCATGAAAATCTCTAAACGGACATCCGATGATTCCTTTACTTGCAACTGTCATTGAAGCATAATGACAAACAGTTTGGGTGCTTAAATAAATTATCCACTCTTTGGTTCAAACACACAGTAGCACCCGATTACAAGCAGTTTTCTAGGTGTATGACAATTCAAAAGCACAAATCAATCAACCAAAATGAGTATGAACAAACTAACCCATCAACACACCATGAGAGTACCAACATGGAAAACATAAAAACTAAAATAAAAACGAAACCCCAAACCACCGTAACCCATCGAGATGATGGTGGTGGAAATGGAGTTTGTCGTTAGTAGTTTACTGATCGGATTTGAAAACGAAATGAATTTTCCGAATCCTAAATTTGAAAACGCCCTGAATTGCTACAGTAAAAAATTTCCAATGAATTTTTTTAGTACTGTAGCAGGAGAGATTCATTAAGTTACTGTAGCAGGAGAGATTTTACTGAATTGCTACAGTAAAATCAAATCAGTTTTTTTTTCCATCTTCTCTTCTCCTCCATTAAAACCGAAAATGTCATCGTCTTCGATTAATCGGCGATTTGAAAAATGTTTGGTAAAACCCAGTTAGGTTTAGTTTATCGTGTTGGATTTAAGTTAATTTTGTATCAAAAATTAGGTTTTGAATGAAAATTGAAATTGAAATTTCTCGGTTTATGCTAGTTACGGTTGGTAATAACTCAAATACGAAACCGAATCATGGATTGTTGATGTTACTGTTGGTTTAAACTCAAATACCAACCGTAAGTTCTTAGTTTTGAGAATATGTTCAGTTACGGTTTGAAACTCAATTAAACTAACCAACCGTAAATTATCCTGAAGGTTAACAACTTATCAAATAGTTATGTACGGTTCAAAAGTTAAGATGACTTACCAACCGTAGGTTAGTTACTATTGGTTTTTATTCATTAGTTACCAACCGTAGGTTAGTTACTGATTGGTTTCTATTCATTAGTTACCAACCGTAGGTTAGTTACTGATTGGTAACGAGCTCCACTCCAACCGTATGTTCTTAAAAATTTTGGGTTTTCCCAAAATTGAACCAAATCTGATTGGTAATCGATACATTACGTCATCAGAATATATAGTTCGTTGGTAACGAGCTCAATTCAACCGTATGTTCTTCCTCAAATTTTAAAAAATTTGATTTGTTACGTACTTTTTGAAGTATACCTAGTCATTTTCAATCTTTGGTTTTTCACTTTGTTGGTTAATTTCTTCAATTGGTTGAGGTTGACCTTCACAAATATCACAAAAGTTTCTTTTTCTTCTCTAATTTTTTTTTATAACCTATTTTAGAGTTATGAATCATATGATAAGTGAAAATTATTTTTAAAGCCTTGATAAATATGACGCAACTAACTAAACAACCCATAGTCAACCTATATACTCAATCCCAAGCCGCATGCCCGACTACTATGATCTTAAAATCTATAATATGACACGAATAACTAAATATTGTAGACGTCTCTAATGATCGGGACCTTGGGCCCCGACTGCTACGACCCGTCTAATTAAACACGATCTCAACCTTTACACGATCATTAAACTTTTATGGGAGGATAATGGCCGACCAACCAAATTAACGACAAATAGAAATTAACTACATTAATTTATAGGTTTATTTACCAATAATTTCAATGTCAATACTATGATCGGACTAGAAAAAAAAAATACTTGCAAACAAAATAAATATCAATAATACTGGAATCCTAATTGCAGTGATGATCCTTGGTCCTAAAGAATTTAAGGGGCTACGTCCGGGGCTAAAGGGCCCATCTAATTTAAACCATCCGGTGAAACACCGGGGCTGCAGGCCCAGGCTAACTAATAGGTTCAATCTTCAAGATTTTAACCAATCACGGATAATTTTAATGCAGGACTACGTTTGTCTACATATTTTCTAATCCACGCCGACAAACTAAATAAACATGCTAATAAATAAACACACTACCGTGAGTCGATATCGACAAACTAAACATTCTGTCGTTCCTAATTAAACGTGATACTTGGATCATTCCTAATGGTTGTGTCCGTAAAACTTAGATATTATTCCATACTAACTACAGACTATGACTCGAACAACTAAACATTGGTGTTGTTTCTAATGGAAAGGATCATAGGCATCAGCTATCATGACCCGGCTAATTAAACACGTTTTATGCTCCGACTAACTAAATATTGGGACATTTTTCAATTGTTGTGTGGCCCGACTAACTAAACAAACTACCATGATCTCACTAACAAAAGACCTTATTATGACTTGACTAACTAAACACGCTTTTATAACACCATTAACCAAATGCTAAGATGGTTCCTAATGGGCGATGCTTATGGCCCAACAATATCCAAGAGGAAAAAGTGGAATGATAAACCATACAACATAAATTAATCGGGCGATGTTTATGGTGACAACAATACCCAAAAGGAAAAAGTGGAATGATAAACCATATAACATAAATCAATTATCGAAGAGGTTGAGCCCCGGCCGTAGGCCGGGGTGATACCTAGTCTATTATATAAAGATGGTTCATTCCCATACTTGCCTTTGTTATTCGTCTGCAATATAAAAGATTGAGCATATTAGATTCTTAATAAAATTGTGCAAATATCACAACCATAATCTCGCAGTCATGTGTTAATCTCTTGTGGTCTTAGTTTGCAAGGTCTTATGTTGCCACGTTTCTTTCTGCGACAAAATTGCAGGACATCCTTACATTAGCATGTAGAGACCCATTGATCTTGCCTTATCCATATGTTGTCAGATGTCTGCGACAATATGACATGCCTAAGCTCCCTTGCGAGAACAAAGCCCCATGACATTGTCGTCTTGCGATGAAATCGCAGGACGTCTTTACACTTTCATGTAAAAACCCATTGATCTCATCTTAACTTTTTCTTTCTCATGGCTTGTTGCCTCTGTATTTGTCACGCGACAATATGACAGGCCTAAATATTCTTGCGAACACAAAGCCCCATGACATTGCCGTCTTAAGACACTTATCAGCTCCCTAATGGAGGGTGCCGCCCCTATCTTCCCCCTGGTTTCCCCTTCAAGGAGGGCACATCGGCCATACAAGACTAGCTCCTCCCATCTGGTCTTAACAACAACCAGTTGTTTTTGCAACCTCTTATCCTTTATGCCTATATAGCTTATAGTTACGAGACTGTACCCTAAGTGGGGTTTTCTTCAGGCCGAGTGCATCATATCCAAGACTTACCAAGAATGGCCAGGGTAGGTTCATCCATCCCGGGCACCCTTGGCTCAACCGTGTACCTCGGCGCCTTGGTCATACTCTGCACCCCTTAGAAGAGATCCTCGGTCGTCCAACCAGGATATAACCTTATATAGTTGGAAATCCAAGGAACCTCTCCTGGATGGGTTTTCAATAACCCCAATCTCCGAGACTCAGGTTCCAGCAGCGGTATAACCTTATCCCTGAGTCACGCAAAGAGATTCCCCCTAATATGACGCGCTTTAGGTCTTACATTTGCCTCTTGCGAAATTGTATTCGCGAACTAGGGTGCACGCCATAAAGGTTTGTCCCGTTCTTTGTTTCTTTAACGAATATCGCTATGTCATTGTTCTTTGATTTTCTCTTTTCCATATCAGCTCTTGTATGATTTATTTTTTATTTTTTATTTTAATTTCATCTTTTTCATTGAATTCAAATATCCTTTTGAAAAATTTTCTTCAACAAGTCATTCATACATCTCTTATATTTCACTTATCTTTTTTTAATTTGAAACTTTACCTTTTTTTATTACATTTTTTGCTTTTGTCACTTTATTGCGCTTTGCTATTCTTTCTCTGCGAGACACTCGCCATCATTTGGTTTCAGCATATGTTGACTTATCAACACTCCCTCTTCTCGCCGTTCTATTGTATCAACCATTAGTTTGTCACTTCTTTGCTTCTGTTTGATATTATGCTTCCAATTTATATTCCTCGCAGCTCTTTCTTCACAAGATTCCATGTCAACTTCATAACATTTCTTTCCCTCAACCCAATCTCCCTTTATAACTCCAACACCGCTGGGATGAGGAAACTTAATGCACTGGTGATAAGTGGATGCCACACCTAAAATCCAATGTAACCAAGGTCTGCCAATTAAGGAGTTATATGGCGATTCTATGTCGACAACGCAAAATTGAACTTTAGAAGACAATCCTTTTAATGGAATTCGCATGGAAATTTCCCCTTTGGGTTTGTTGGCAGTACCATTGAAACCATAGATCTTATAGGTTGACGGTATTAGATCTTCATCTCTTCCTCCCAATGTTTTATAAGTGTGATAAAACAATATATCCACTGAGCTTCAAATGTCAATTAGGACTCTATTAATAGCCCAAGAATCTTCAACTTCATCATCCTCATTTTCTTCTTCATCCTCCTCTTCTTTTTGTTTTGGGTTAATTTCTAATCTTACCACTAGTGGATTATCATGCACCTCGCCAGGTTCAGGTACTTCTTGCACAGTGAAAGAAATAGTTTGCTTTTTCCATTCTTCTAATGGCGAGACTCTCGCAATATTCATTATTTCTTTTCCATCTGCATCTCTCGCGAAGACTCTGCTTAGAACACTGTCATGGAAATCCTCAATAGTCTTGTATGAATGAATGATGGAATTACAGAACAAATTCTTCGCCTTAGCTCCGACTTCTATCACAAATGTTTCTGCTCCTTTTGTGGTGTTTACTCTGCGAACATATGGTGCTGAAGGTAACCACTTAGATTGTGGGTGATCTTTTAGAAAATGATTTAACTTTCCCTGATCAATCATCCTCAATATAATTCTTTTTACATTCCTGCAATCGTTTATTGAGTAGCCGTGAAAATGATGGTAAGGACAAAATTCTTGGTTTCGATTATTTGGATGTGGCTCTTTTCCCATATTCCAGGGTGATGGTATATTTTCCATCAAGATAATCGCCTCCCAGATTTTCTCTATACTAGCATTTAGAGATGGCATCTTAATTTCTTCTCATATTACTCTCTAACTTCCTTGTCCTCTGTAATAGTTTTGTCTCTGACCGCCATAAGTCTCTTGCGGCTGATCAAGTCTTTGAATTTTATTATTTCCACCGCGAGTGTAATAATTCCTTTCCCTTTCATACTCCTCTTGATCTCGACTTCCCGTGGCTACTAACTTCTGTTGATTATCAATCACCACTTTCTCTTGTTATGGCTGCGAGGTGCTTGCCACATTATTAATCATTTTAGGGAGTAAACTTCCGTTTTCCGCTATTGAGCTGGTGCTTACTACTGGATATGATTCTATCTCATTTTGTTTCTCCTCCAAAGCAATGTATTTTTCCTGTAATTCTCGCAGCTCAGTCATTGTGATAGTATTTTTAATTATGAAAACTTGAACATATAGTAGATTGGTTGCGAACATAGCATTAATGAAAGATAAAATGAGGTATCTCTCATCCACCCTTCCATCCATTTTACTGCACATTGTTTTCCACCTTAATGTTAGGTGCTTCAGACTCTCTCCAACCCTTTGTTTTAACCCAAACACATCTTTAATTCCTAGACGCGCAGAATTATTACTTATGTATACCCCTAAAAATGTGGTTTGTAGATGAGTGAAAGAAATTATAGTATTTTTTGGTAAAACCTCAAACCATTTTAGTGCCTCGCCAGTTAAGCTTGATGCGAAATATTTGCACAACACAGCATCATGATTTTCCCACTGTAGCATACATCTCACATAAGCTTTGATGTGTTGAATGGCACATGTAGTTCCATCAAAAATACTAGTTAACGCTGGTAAATTACATTTAGGGGGTATTCCTCCTAGCTGTACTGCTTCAATAAATGGAGTTTTCGCAGCTTCCTCAATAGCCTCATCAAGCTGCCTTCTACCTCCTTATTTTCTACTGTTTAATATTCCCCTCATTTCTGCTAATTATCTAAAGATTTGTTCATTCCCACCCAAATTTTGCTCTACTGGCCTTTTCAACGCAGCTTCCCTTCTTCTGCTCTCGTGTCTTTCTTGTCTTGCGAGATTTTGTGCTTCTTCTTCAGCATCTTCATTCTGCATTCTCCCGCGATTTTCTTCTTCACCTTCTTTTTGAATTTGTAACTGATTATATCTTCCATTTTCTCCTCTTCCAATTTCTTCATTTCTCATCGTCTCTCTTCGCTGTCTTTCTATTCTCCTTTGTATTCTATCATACTCTTCATTGATATTATCATTATCACGATTTCTTGCGCGCCTTCTTTCTCGATTATCGTGATTACTCTGACGTATTGCTTCTTGAAATTCTTGTTCTTCCACTTCTGCTCTTAATCTTTCTCTCTCGCAGGCTAGACGTGCTTGCTCAGCATAATGTCTCTCACTTTATTCTTCTATTATTCTTCGGTTTCTTTGGATTTCTCGTTCATGTAATATTCTCCTTCCTTCTTCTCGATTTTCTTCACCATCTTGATTATTTCCACCTTTTTGATTTCAATTACCACGTCTCCCATCCAAATTTTCACCGCGTAGAACATAGCGATCATTTGTTATTTCTTATCCTCCATAACGCTGTTCTCCATTTGGATTATGTATTTTCTCATGAATATTTTCACTGACATTCCTCTTGGGAAAATTTCATCTTATTTCTTCGCTGGACGATTGTGAATTTGATCTTGCAGTACTTCTTGATCTCCTATTTTGTAATCTCAAATTCTCCATTCTTAGCTCGTGATTTTGTCTTGTTAAATTTGCACGTTCTTCTGATTCCATCCTTCTTTCCTCCTGTTCTCTTTGCCTTAACGCCTCTAATGTTTCATTTGCTCCATCTCCACGGATTAAACCTCCATTTGTTTCTTGATTTCTTTCCTCTCGTCTTTCATCTCTTCATTGTCGATTTTCTCCTTCTTCTATTGAATCTGATCGCCAAGTATGCACGCTTACCCTATCGTAATCCACAATTCTTTCTTGTATCGGTGTTTGCTGATTTGGTTGTTGAACCTGATTTTCTCCATTATTCCTTTTTCTATTCCTTCTTGTTCTTAACCTTGAAGATTCTCCCATTTCATTTGTCTCACCTCCTGCAAGTCTTTTACTCCTCCTCACGGTTGTTGGTGGTTATGATGTATTTCTTCTTCTAGCCATTAACCTTAGTAAATTGTTGAAAATTGCGTAAAAGTCCTTCACTATTTACTCCAAATTCTTCTTAATCACAATGTCAATTCTTATCTTTTTCTTCAGGAAATCAACAATTCGTCCCTGTTTCGGGCGCCAAAATGTAGTTGCAGGAAAACCTACACTACACCCTAGATAAGAATTTACAGTAATTAACTCATATTTGAAGATTAAAAACAACACTTTATTATTTGATTCTCAGAAATGTGAAAACCAAGAATACAACCGCTCTCTTAATTTTTCTCTCTCCTCAAGATTTTCTCAACATTCAAAAATTGATCATCCCTCTCTCAAGTACATTGGTTCTCTTTATATATGGTAGTTGCATAGTGGGTGACAGCTAAGCTGTCCTTTAATTTCGGATCTGACCCGCGAGACTTTCGCAACAGTTACAATATCAGTTCTCGCAGGTATTCTAACCCTCGCAAAGTCATCATGCTCTTCTCGTGTTTCTACCATCGTCATCTATTGCGTCGTTCTTTAAATCATTTTGCGACACTCTCAGCGTGTTATTGGAGAACTCACGTACAAACTCGCAGAAGTTGCTATTTAATTTCGCAGAAATATTATTGCTGTGATATTCTGATCTTACAACTTCATTGGGATTGTGAAGCCAGACCGATACTACTTTTCTTGTAATTGTGTGATCTGATCTTGCTGTTTCTATCGTACGAGTACAATTGTAATAATTGGCTTGAGATTTTTATCTCCGACAGGAAAGATATAAAAGTAGTCACAAACATCTTCTTCTCATCGTTTGTGATTCAACAATATCTTTTTTCGCTGCGTCGATTAAGACTATTGTGAGGTAATTGATAAAATTGAGTTGTTCTTCGGGAGTGTAAGTATGGTTTTATTGATTGGTTCCTGTTCACCTTGATTTATCAAAAGACAGAACAAAACTCATAGGTTTATTCGTGGGAGACGAATTTATCTATTATTGTAGACTTTTATGTGTGATACAGATTTGTTTATTAAAGTCTTCGACTTTGGGTCGTAGCAACTCTTGGTTGCGGGTGAGATCAACCAAGAGAATCAAATGCGCAGTATCCTGTTGGGATCAGAGGCGTAGGAGCATAACTGTACCTTGGATCAGTGTGAGATTGGTTTGGGTTCAACTACAGTCCAGGCCGAAGTTAATTTGGATTAGGCTAGTGTCTGTAGCGGCTTAATACAATGTATGTTTAATCTGGACTAGGTCCCGAGGTTTTTCTGCATTTGCGGTTTCCTCGTTAACAAAATTCTGGTGTATGTGTTATTTCTTTTCGGAATTATATTTTGTTATATAATTGAAATAATACAGGTTGTGCGTTATTCAATCAATTTGAATATCCGACCTTATTGGTTGTTGATTTAAATGGATTGACACTTGGATATTGGTCTTTGGTACAATACAAGTTATCTCTCTTTGATTAAGACTCGTGGATTGTATTTGCTTGAGTAAATCAAATTGATAGATTGAGATAATAACTCCTTGAGATATTTTCTATTGATTGAGTCTAACTGTCTAGTTGATTATATAGAAAGTAACTCAGAGTTGTCCATTCAGATTGCTAATCGAAATATTGGGTGTGGAAATCTGAGTCTGAGGACAATATCTCCGTTGCGCATACCAAAATGTCTCCTAAAGCTTTTGATTATGTCAAGTGTCTTAGAAACACCTCAAAGGACTACTCCTTAATAGATTCTTATGAATCCCGAGGTAGAAAGAATGTTCAATCTGATAATGACATTTCTTCCTCTTATGAGGCATGTGACACTCTGGCAAAAGATGAACAGGAGCTCACCAAAATTTCGAAAAATACAGCTGAGATTGTTGACTTCAATGATCATGATCAGCTTATTGATGAATTTGAAAAGTCTCTTGATCGAGAACGTGATCTCTATAACATCATAAAGTCCTTCTCTAAGAATATTGAGAAACTTCTCCAAGAAACTACTCTTCAACGTGAAAAGATTAGTACTCTTGAGGATATTGTTAAGGAGGACTCAATTAGAGAAAAACGTTTGCTCGAGACTCATTCATCAGATCTGAACAGACTTCGTGTTGAAAAAGAGAAACTACTGCATCTCTTACTCTAGCCCATAAACAGTGTAAATCCTTGGAAAAGGAAAACTCTGTCTTAAGGAGAAATTCTTCTATAACTAATTCTCATGAATTATCGCATACGAAAAAGTGTTCTTCAGTAGAAGATTGTGTCAAGAAAAGTTTACATAACTTACAATCCTCTCATATGGATATATGAAATTAGGACAGGTGCCAATTATTGCTTCTCCTCCACGAACCTGTACCTTTTGTGGGAAAAAGAATCACTATGCTATCCATTGTTTTGAAAGAAGGAAACAAAATTCTAAGTTTCATAATTTGCTTATCTTCACGGTCAATGGAACAAATATTCATTCGACTAATGCAGTGAATCACATGCCCACAGAAATCTTATAAAAATGATCTCTACTCTAGAAATCATTATAGGGCTCAAGTGCATTCTGGCATAAGTTCTTGTGTTACTAAGGAAAGCATTCCCTATACTTATAAGAATGTTTTTGGTAAATCTAAATCTAGATAATGGATCCATATCTATTCTGATCCTCGGGAACCGATTGCAAGATGTCCTAGATTTAGTCCTTCTGACAAATATGCTAATCAAGCAGTGTCTCACCTCTCTGGAAAGAGCACATGTCAAAGACAGAAGGATATAAAGAATAATGTTCATTTAATGATCTAAAGGCTCATACTTGTGTGAAGTAATCACAAGGTTGAATATCTCGCATACAAAAAATCCTAGTTGTGAGATAATTGAATAGGTATACTCCATAACAAAGTGACTCTAATTATCTAGCTAATCTCTTATCGTTTTTAGGAGGATAATTGGTCAAACACTGGTTCGTGATTATTATTTTTTTGTTTGTTTTTCCTTACCTAAACTTACCTTTCAAAAGCAAAAGTGTAGTTTTTATTCTGTGAAGAGCTTTGTGAATACTCATCTTACGGTACACGTACGGTTTCAAGCCAACTTTTAAACCTTCCCCGTAAACCCTAAATCTCTCGATTTTTTATTTTATATACCTATCCTATTGAGTTAAATCTTATTACTCTAGGTTTCATATTATCAATGGCTTCTTCTTCTTCCTGCTCATTGGATTTTCCTAAAGATGTCATTGATAAGGCAGTATATTGCAAACTCGATAAAGAGAAGGGAACACTTGTTCAAGATGAAGGTTCCTTTCCTCAATCTGCTGATTCACTTTCGGATATAGAAGAGATAGAAGAGATTTCATCAGATGTAGTTCTAGACTTCCTAAAGGAATTTGAGGAAGCAAAGCAACAACTTGTTGATATAATGAAGTGTCTTGATGTGGTAAGAACTGAGTTGAAAAGGGTTAAGTCTGACCTTGTTCTCATGAAATCTCGTGTTAAAGAACTTCCCAATAAGGATATCCTCATCAAAGGTACAAAGGATGCTGCCATTCACAAGACCTTAAGACTCAAGAAGGTCCTGAACTGTCTATTTGACTCTGGTTCGTGTGGGATGGAATTAAGCTTATTCTATTTGATTTTAAGTTGTCTAGTAAATCTTCTATTTTTCTCTTCTTTTTTTTCTTTTAGAAGAATAACTAGTGTTTTGGAATGGCCATTATTGTGATTACACATAGCTATGTCCAAAGTTTTCATCTTCTTGATTTTAGATTTATTGGCTTAAATTCTAAACTTGTTTGGAAGATGATGGTTGCAATATTAATCTTTTTGATTTTATATATTGCAATATTTTTATGGGATATGTGTGCTTACGTCCGTGAACTTGATTGTCCCATATTTTGTCAAAAGTAAAGTCGTTCGTGAATTGATATGCAAGTATTGATAAAAAAAAAAATGAATAGACTTTTGGCAAACACAAAAGTTAAGCCTATATTGCCAATTATTGATGTAAGATAAGTTAAAATATTTTGTGATTCAAGGATTATGTTTATTGCGTGTCATTGTGCAAATGGTGATGGAAACATAGAATGAATCCTTGTGTAGTCCGCAGTAATTGATCTTCCCTGATCCATTTTTTGTGTATTACTGTGAGACTCCGTATTGTGTCTTATGTTGAGCACTATACAACCAAGTTGATTATTTTTTGTGATTAGCTTAGTTGTGTTCCGTAAGGTACTTTACGTCGAGTATTTTGAACTAAATCAATCATCTTGTGTGATTATTTAGTTATGACTCCGTAAGTTTTTTCTCATGTTTGAGCATGATTGACTGGGTTGGTTATTTTTATGATTAACTTAGTCATCTCTCCATAAATTTTCTTATGTGAGTATAAACAATTGAATTGATTACTTTTGTGATTAGTATAATTGTGTATTCCGGTTAGATTAATTATGAGTTCTCTTGTGAATAATCTAATCGAGTTATTAAGTCTCCATAAGTTTACTTGTGTTGAGCATATTTAGTCAAATTAATCTTGGTTCACTTTGGTTAATATGATTGAATATTTCTTGTTGGATTCCAAATTCATACTCGTATGCAATTTATTGAGTCTAAAGAAATCCTTCTTTTCTTTTGAAATTAAGGTCGCTCTTGTCGTTCCCTTGGGAATGACATTTTATGGGGGAGAGTTCTTTTGAACTAGTGCTTAATTGCCAAATCTTTGTGGGGAGTGAGGCTGTGGAATATTAGAGAGGTTATATTGTATCTTTATAAACTCCTTGATAAATGCATTTAGCTTCGGCTTTATGATTGCATCTAAACAAGATGATATACATTTACCTTTGGTCATGAAATGTCTCTTACGGAAATTTCATTAGGATCCCGTTCTTGTACCTTTGCCAATTTTATTGACAAAAATGGGGAGAATTAATATGTAGTTCATACTACAAATACATATGGTTTTCAGATCATTATGTAAGGGGGGGGTGGTTTCCATGTGAGATGGAGTATTGACTAAGGAGGAGTGAAGTATCACCATAGTATTGTTGTTGAAGTTATGATGTGATTGGACTTTGACATTGTGTAATAATACTATGACACTGTATAACAATGATTGAGAACCATTGCTTTTCTCATTGTTATAGCTATGGGTTTTCAACAACGATGATGCTAAAGTTACAACCTTTGGGATCATTGGACTACTTGGAAGTGACGAAGATTTCGAGTAATGTTGAAGATTAGATATGTGAAATAGGAGCTACAAAGTTTATTTATATATTTTTTTGTATTCCATATGTATTAATAGTTTTGCCACTAAAATTGACAAAGGGGGAGAGTGTTAGAGCATTGCTCGGTTGAGATCGCATGCATTGATATCTCAAGCATGTTTGTCAATGTTAGTGATCAAAATTATGAAGTCTTGATTTCTAGTCTACTATAGCTAAGGTCTCGGACTAGGATAGAAAGTCTAGTTGAGCTCAAGAACTCCATGGCAATCATCATACAATACGAAGGACTACTCAAGGAACCAGTACTGGATCTTCATCGACTAAAAGATATGTGGAGACTTGAACTTATCTATCACTCAAAAGTCTATCTACTCTATCTCCTATCTTGAGACAAAAGTCGTATTACTATATAGACTAAGATTATACACATGTGATATTTCGAGATGAGTATATCTCTCTTATCTATTTCTCGAAATATGTGTTGGTAAAGCTTTCGCTTTATCTAAGTTCATCTTTACCTAGTGACGAAAGTCATGTTATGTTTCAATCATTTTGGAAATCGCTCTGACGAAAAATAGTTTGTGAATAACAACTATATAACGCCCTTTGAGAATGTTTCAATGATTGAAATAAGAGTTTGGACAATATAACCATTTGAGGATATAAGCATTATTGTGGTAACACATATATGTATAAGTCCTTATTGCTTGAACCGAAGTTTGCGAACTTTGTTGATAAAGTGAAATCGGAGTAGTGCGTGAGCTCAGTCCGCAAACTTAGCATATAAGCTCAGTCCGCGAATTGGCGTAGTTCTCGAACCCGAGAATTTCTGCTGGAGTTTGTGAACTCCGTCCGGGAACTTAGGTCCTCGAACTTGAGTACGTTATGTCTAAAAATGATGTTTGTGAAATTATCATAATAACTAAGGAATGTTATTGCAAACTGTGGCTTTATAGTTCATGAATCGATTCGAGTGAATCACATCATTTTTGCTTCAATTGTGCCTTGTGTAGTACATAAAGATCTAAGCAATTGAACAACTCCCTAACTAGTTCATTTGAGTCATTTGGACTAGTTATGGTGAAGAATAATATGGTTGATATGAAAGTTATCATTTGGTTAACTAGTGTTGAACCAACTAATGTACAAGTTTGGGTACGGTTACACGAACCTAAAATCGTCTAGTACATGTGTGTATGACAAGCTAAATTTTCGATCTAAAGGTTGATAAATATTATCTTGAATCTAATCAGGTTTTCATCTAACGGTGAATATCGAATGCTTTGTTAGCAAGCTAACATTGATTGCAAACCCTGATTTGAGAGACTAAATAAGGGAGAACTCTAGCAACTGGGAAACCTAATCCCCACACATTCTGTGTGATACTAGTTGTGCTAAGCTAGAGTCGATTCTCCTTTAACCTTTGGTTTTCTTCTTCTAAAACCAGGTTAACGACTTAAGGACTTCATTGGGATTGTGAAGCCAGACCGATACTACTTTTCTTGTAGTTATGTGATCTGATCTTGCTGTTTCTATCATACGAGTACAATTGTAATAATTGGCTTGAGATTTATATCTCCGATAGGAAAGATATAAAAGTAGTCACAAACATCTTCGCCTCTCATCGTTTGTGATTCCACAATATCTTTTTTCGTTGCGTCGATTAAGACTATTATGAGGTGATTGATAAAATTGAGCTGTTCTCCGGGAATATAAGTTTGGTTTTATTGATTAGATCTTGTTCACCTTGATTTATCAAAAGATGAAACAAAACTCATAGGTTTATTCGTGGGAGACGAGTTTATCTATTATTGTTGACTTTTCTGTGTGATACAGATTTGTTTATTAAAGTCTCCGACTTTGGGTCGTAGAAACTCTTGGTTGTGGGTGAGATCAACTAAGGGAATCAAGTGCGTAGTATCCTGTTGGGATCAGAGGCGTAGGAGCATAATTGTACCTTGGATCAGTATGAGATTGGTTGGGGTTCAACTATAGTCCAGACCGAAGTTAATTTGGAGTAGACTAGTGTTTGTAGCGGCTTAATACAATGTATGTTTAATCTGGACTAGGTCCCGGGTTTTTCTGCATTTGCGGTTTCCTCGTTAACAAAATTCTGGTGTCTGTGTTATTTCTTTTCGACATTAAATTTTGTTATATAATTGAAATAATACAAGTTGTGCGTTGTTCAATCAATTCGAATATCTGACCTTATTGGTTGTTGATTTAAATTGATTGACACTTGGATATTGGTCTTTGGTACCATCCAAGTTATCTCTCTTTGATTAAGAATTGCGGATTGTATTTGCTTGAGTAAATCAAATTGAGAGATTGAGATAATAAATCCTTGAGATATTTTCTATTGATTGGGTCTAACTGTCTAGTTGATTCTCTAGGAAGTAACTCGGAGTTGTCCATATAGATTGCTAATCGAAATATTGGGTGTGGTTGTTAGACCCCCGCTTTTTCCCTTGATCAATCACGTAGTTCTTGAAAGTCAGATGAACTAATTCTAAACTTTTTTGGAAATGTGGAAAATTGGTTTCAAGATTGTAAGTATGAAAGAGGACTTACAAAGTAAAGATGTCGACATACTTTGAACAGGAAAAATCCCAGATCGAAATTAAATTGAAATCTTTTATTTAAGGTTGTTAATTTTATTTTTAGAAAAATGAAAAATTAGTAATGTGTATTTACTAGTTGGAGTTCAGTCAATATTTGTACAAAGCATTTCCAGGAATTATGGAAACCGAATTTGGAATATATTGCATATCTCGAAATGCAAACTAATCCTCAGAGCCAACAAAACTACCTCAATTGTGTTGTTACTGGTGGAGACGCCTATTCGGAGAGGAAAGTAACCTAATTAGGTGAAATCTCTTATGACCGCTCAGTTTAAAGACTTCTTTGGGATTGAGAAGCTCTATTAGTACCGTTGGTGGGAAACTAGATAATTTCTATTTATCTTTTGTTTTCGATTGATTTGATTGACTAATAGTGGTTGAAATTTGATTGCACCTAGTTTGTTTATGCTTCAGAATCTTCTCTTCTGATATAAGATTCACTCAAACTAAGAACCTAACAAAGGAGTTTATTGAAATAAACAGAAGAGCCTTTTGTCAAACTCATATAACTTGGTTGAAAAGAGTTGATACCAAACAGATTTGTTGTTCCTTTACTGTTTGGAATACGAACCAAAGGAATTGTTCCAAGTACGTGACTTATTACAGGTCGGAGGCGTGGGAATACAGGCGGAACTAGGTGAACTATATGTTTATTTGCTTGGTCTCAACTACACGAAGTTGATTTGATTTTTTATATCGGCTTAATCCTGAGAGTATTCAATTCTGGACAAGGTCCCAGGGTTTTTCTGCATTTGCGTTTTCCTCGTTAACAAAATATTGTTGTGTCTTTTACTTTTCTATTTCCGCAATTATAATTGTTTTTATTATAATTAGAAGTAAAATACACAAACGTTAATTCTTATTTACTTGATAGTAATCCTATTGTGTTTGGTTAAGTCCGAACCTTTTATCAAGTAAACATACTTCGTTGTTGTATTGTCTCAATCTCGTATACATAGACGATCACACAAAGTATGAACCAATTTGTTGTATTGTCTCGACTCAATCCATAGAAAATCACTTTCAAATAAAGGACTTATAGGTGGAAAAGATTTAGATTGAGGTATATTTGGGTACCCTCATCTTTTCAGCAAGAGATTTCACCTAATTAGGATACTTTCCTCTCCGAATAGACGAATCCACCAGAAACAACAAGAATGAAGTTTGCATGTCTCTTAGGATGGTTTGATATAAATGAAAACTTAGGTATTTATAGACCAAGGATTTTTGGGCACCAAGAAATTTCCAAAACTTGAAATATTCTCAAGATATGCAATGAATGGAAAAATTCGGTTTTCCTAATTCCAATATATATAAATGCTTGTCCAAAATTTCTGAAATCTCTCAGTAGAAAATCTTCAATGTGCACATTACTAATTTTTATTCTCTAGAGATATGCATTTAATTGCTGGTAATTAAAGCATATAAAACCAAAAACCTTAATTAAAAGATTCTCAATTTATTTCGACACAGGATCTCCTTGAGTACTAAGGAATATCTTTGAACAATAAATGATAAGAAATATTGTACGTGTTCAAATTATTTTGACATCTCTTCACTGTGAATCCTTATTCAAATTTACATGGATTTGCATTCTTGGAATCGGATATACCACACTTCCAAACAAGTTTAGAACTGGTTGACCCGTATTCCAAGACTACTATGTGATTGATCAAATATCAAATCACATAAATGAGTTCAATCGGTTATACCAATTACTAGGGTAGGTTATACCTCAATACGGAAATACTTATGATCGGTCACACAAGTTACCAGGATCGATTACACTAGTTACCAGGACCGGTTACCATATTCTCATGGTATTGCTTGTGATCGGTCACACCAATTACCAGGATCGGTTACGCCAATTACCAAGACCATTTACCAATTACAAGGATCGATTAAATAATACACTATGATCGATCATACCATCTCATGGTGATTACTTAGGATCGGTTACACCAATTTATAAAAACTAGTGTTAGAGCACTGCTCGGTCAAACTCGTAAGTGTTGCTATCTCAAGAATATTTGTCAAGTTTAGGTGATCAAAACTATAAGTCTTGATTTCTAGTATACTTATAGATATGTCTCAGATTAGGATAGAATGTGTAGTTGAGCTTTAGACTTCATGGCGTTCATAGATTGAAGACGAAGATCTACTGATGAGAGCTTGGAGGAACTTCATCAACAAAAGGTATGTGGAGACTAAAACTTATATATCACTCAGAAGTCTATTTTATTCTATCTCCTATTGAGACTAAGTCGTATAACTATATAGATTTTACATTATACACATTTGATATTTCGAGCTGAGTTTAACTCGCTTATCTTTCTCGAAATATGTGTTGGAAAGCTTTTTGCTTTAGCTATTTTCATCATTATTCTTGACGAGTTCAGTTGTAAACAATTTATTTGTTGGAAAATAAATAATAAGTCAAAAGATGATCATGTGAAAATTGCCTTGGAACATCTTACATGATTTGTGTGAGACAGTCATTTGATGTAGACTCGGAATGTTTCATATTGATTATTCGATCACTTGAAAATTACTTATAAGCTAATAGTTTGTGTGAGACAACTATTGTCGTCTTCTAAGGATGTTTCAATGATTGAAATGGGAGTTTATAACAATTAACCGTTGTCTGGATATATCAAAATATGCGTACCATTATGCGAACTATTGTAAAATGACTCAGGACCGGAAACCAAGTTTGTGTACCAGTATGCGAACGGTTTTAACTGTTAAAGTCCGGGAACTAAGTTCGCATACCCGTTTGCGATCTGTTTCACATGAGTTAGGTCCGGGACGATAGTATGCGAACTGTCGGACACGACCCAAGTCCGGAACTTAAGTTTGTGTACCCGTTCGCAAACTTAAAAGGTTAAGTTCTATAATGGGTTAAGTATGTTTTCATACTCATGAACAAATACATTTATATATTAAGAATCTTTGCAAATCGTAGCTAAATGTTCATGAATTGATTCTTTTGAATCAAATCCGATTTTGCTTCGATTGTGTCTTGTATACTTCTATGAGAATATAAACAATTGAAAAACTCTATTAATAATACAATTAGATTCATTTGAGTATCATTTGATCTATAAGTGTTAAGAAGAATATGGTTAATACAAAAGTGTTCATATGGCTAACTTCGGTTAACTATTGTTGAGCCAACTCAATATACACGTTTAGGTATGGTTACCCATATCTAAGTGAAGGTATATTTCATGCGTATGTAACAAGCTAAGACCATATAACAGTGGAGAGATATTTCTTTGGTTTTAAGCAAACTTAGTTTGAATCTTAAATCATATTTTCATCTAACGGTAAATATTGATTGCTTTGTTTCAAAGCTATCAAACCCTGATTTGATGACTATATAACGGAGAACTCTAGCAACTGGGAAACCTAATCCCTACACCTTATGTGTGATACTCATTGCGACTAGAGTCGATTCTCCTTTAACATGGGTTTTTTCCTAAAACCATTATAGGTTAACGACTTAAAAACTTCATTGGGAATCTGAAGCCAGATCCAACTATTTTCTCTGTAGTTGTATGTTTTAATCTTACTTGTTATATCATATTGAGTATTATCTTCTCTAAGATTTGCTCGAGATTTATCTCTGATAGGTAAGATATACAAAGTAATTACAAATCTTTTCGTCTCATTCTTTGTGATTTCACAATAACTTGTTCTGTGAGGTGATTGATATTTCTAGGATGTTATTCGGAAATATAAGATCGGATTATCAATTGGTTCCTGTTAACCTTGATTTATCAAAAGACGAAACAAAAACTTCGTAGGTATTTCTGTGGTAGACAGATTTATCTATAAACATAGACTTTTATGTGGGAAACAAATTTGTTTATAAAGTCTTCGATTTTGGTCCGTAACAACTCTTAATTGTGGGTGAGATCAGGTAAGGGAATCAAGTGCATAGAGTCCTGATTGTATTTAGAGACGTAAGGAATGCCATTGTACCTTAATCGGTGTGAGACTTGGTTAGGGCTCAACTATATTCCAGTCTGAAGTTAACTTGTAGTAGGCTAGAGTCTGTAGCGGCTTAATACTGTGTGGTGTTCAAATCTGGACTAGGTCCCTGAGTTTTTATGCATTTGCGGTTTCCTCGTTAACAAAACTTCCGGTGTCTGTGTTATTTCTTTTTCGCATTATATTTTATATATAATTAAAATATCAGTAGTTCAATCAATTGTTAAATCCAACCTTTTGTAATACCCCGTATTTTTAGTTGCGGTTTCGGGTCGGGTTGCACCCAAATCAGCTAACCATGCGGTTTAGATTGTTGTTTCCTTAGCCTTAGCCTAAGTGGGTGGATTGAACAAGAAAGGCTTCAAGTTAGGGGGTAAATAGAATAATCAATAATAAATAAAATTAAGAGAAAATGAAAAGATAATTAAAGTGGTGAAGAAAAATAATAGTTAATATATAGGTTTTCTATTAATGTAAATGGAAAGAATTTTAGAAGTTGGAAAAAGAAAGGTTAGGAGAAAAAGAAAAAGTTGGAGCTATGTTTTTTTTAGAGAAGAAGATTATGGAGAATCAAGAGGATCAAAGGATTGAGAGGTAGAATGCTAAACCCTTTCTCTTTGGGTATTTTTCTTTGGTGTTTATTTTAAATGATTTTGTATTGTTATGATTCAGTTAATTATTTGAATAAATATGTACATCTTGTTGATGATCAGGATTCTATTATTGATATATAACATGATTAAGTATCTCTTGTTAAAATATGAGAATTTTCCAATGTAAATTCACCGTTGAATGTGTGTTTGAATTTGAGTGATATTTTCTGAATTTTTGGACAGTTTCGCTTTGATGTGATTTTGTTGTTCTTAGGCAGTCTTAGTTATGTTAAAATAATTTTATGTCTTAACAAAAGTTGTAGATAAATGTATTATCTTTCATTGTGCTTTGGGTTTGATTAATTTGAGACTAATATAAATATATGGTGAATATTTTAGTAAAATGATGTCATCTGCCTATATTTTGTAATGCCTTTGTAAAATCAATATCTTTTGATTGAGCCGTTAGTTTCATGTGAAATTTGGATATGTTATACACGGTGGTGTCAATAATGTTCATATGAAATTTGAAGACAATCGGATAAAGTTAACACTATGAAAACTATAATATAAGATTCTGTAGTTAATGTATTTGCTTAAATGCTTGAAAGAGAGTCATGTTGTTAAGCCATGGTTGCTTGTGTTGTTTGTGAAAATGATTTATAAAATGAAATAAGTTCATGTTTTTCTCCGTTAGATGGAATATCGTTTCATGCTAATGGCGGGTAATGATCCCCGAGAATTAAATGGGTAATGATCCCCATGGGAACTTGTGTTTCCAGACCATCGATGGCGGATGTCCGTGCCGTTAAACGATAGGTGGTGTACGAACCAAGGTTTTCGTACTGTGAATGAAAAGGGTAATGATCCCTGAGAGCAAATGGGTATGATCCCCATAGGAACTTTTGTTCCTGACCATCGATGGAGGCTGTCCGTGCCGATAAACGATAGGTGGTGTACGAACCAAGGTTTTCGTACCGTGAACTCATGGTTTGAGGTGACTTATAAATATGTGAATAATGTGTTCGAAATCTAAATTAAATGAGTTATTGAAAACATAATCGGTGTTATGAACTCATTTGTGAAATTCAAATGGATGAATTGTTGGAAACAATATTGTTGTTGTGAATTGAGGAGTTGAATCCTAAATGGATGATTTGATAAATAGTTTGTTGATAATAATATAAATGTTGTGAACTCATGGTTTCTATGTGACTATATTAATAAATTAATATATGTGTTGAATCATCAATGAATGACTTGTTGATAATTGTTTTGGTATTGTAAACTCATGGCTTGTTGTGACAATATTAATTTGTGAATCATGTGTTGAAATCTAGATTAAATGAATTGTTGGAAACATAATTGGTGTTATGAACTCATGTGTTGAAACTTAAATGGATGAATTGTGAATGGATGTGTAAAATTCAAATAGATGAATTTGTGTTGTTATCAATGATGTATTGAATCGTAAATTGGATTATATGTTTGATATATTATTATTGATGTTGCGAGTTTGTTAATCGAAGATATAATTGAATCCTTAAAGTTGTGCAAAGTATTTTTTTGTATGTTCTCTTTGATTGGTTGATATTTGTTTTCACATCTTTAGAGAATGGGGGTACATTCTATTGAGCTGTCATCTCACCCCAATTGACACCATTGCAGATTTATCAGAGTGGCACAGCGAAAGCTAGGAATGAGTAGCTCAGTGATTGAATTGCTTAATTGTATTGCTTGAAATGTAATTTGAAATAATATGTTTGGTTGAAATCGTTGTTAAGATAATAAGAGGATTTATATGCTCCAGTTTATGTTATGTAAAGTTTCAACTATGTTTTGTGCAAAAGTAAATTAGCAAAAATATGTTTGCATAAGTCTCTTTCCGACCCGCAACGCTTCGAGTTCGGATCTCCATATGGGTTTGACCCTGGTCCGGAACTCGGGGTGTTACACCTTTGGTCGTTGATTGAAATTGATTGACACTTGAACATTGGTCTTTGGTACCGTTCAAGTTGTTTCTCATAATAATCAGGCTCGCGGATTCTATCTGTTTGATTTGCTGATTACATTGAGAAACAAAGATACTCTTGGATATATTTTTCTTGATTGAGTCTGAATGTCTAGTTGATTCTCTTGGGTTTAGTTCATACAGATTGCCAAACGGAATATTGGGGGTGGTTGTTGTACCCCCGCTTTTTTAACTAGTCATACTAAATCATAAATCAGGCATGTGATTAGTTATACCAAGATACATAACAAAGTTACGATCGGTTCTACCATCTCACACATATTGGTAATCCAAAGATTTGCAATGAATATCTGTACCAATAAGCCTAGCGATTTCCCTTTGATTCATAAAACAAGTTCATGAATGTACTTCCTTTAAACAATGTAAAATATTGTTTCATAGGATGAAATCTTCACCATAACCCATTCACATAATCATAACAATATATACAATCTTATGTCGATTTCATGTATACGAAGTTCAAAAGATAGGCGTTATACTTCGTAGTCTAATTCCCTGATACTATGATCATACAAATATGACCATGTCACATCATTAGGTTATCGTACAATATGTACAATATATGCAGCTTTGCAGTTATATTTTCAATATAGCACGACTTGAAAGATACGTTAGCAATGAAACAATACAAGTTAATATGACCAACCTCAAGAGAAAGGATGGTGTCGTCGTTGTAGTTCGCTTCTTCTTCACATTCTTCGGGTCTTCGGAGTAATACTTGTATGTATCAACATTCCTAGACTTTATAGTCTAACCTAAACGAAGTTGACTCTAGTATATAATCAAGCGACTTTAGATGAGTTGTGACACACTAAAATAAGACAACCAAACTTGACACCAACGCTTGGTGAGTTCAACCGAGCCATGCTCTAACAGAATTTAAATAGTAAGTCAAAAGATGATCATGTGAAAATTGCCTTGAAACATCTTACATGGTTTGTGTGAGATAATCATTTGATATCGACTTGGAATGTTTCGTATTGATCATTCGATCACTTGAAAATTACTTATAAGCTAATAGTTTGCATAAGACAACTATTGTCATCTTCTAAGGATGTTTCAATGATTAAAATGGGAGTTTAGAAAAATTAACCTTTGTCTGGACACAACACAGTATGCATATCGGTATGCAAACTGTTTTGGTATGATTCGGGTTCGGAAACCTTGTTTGCATACCAGTATGCGAACGTTTTTAACTGTTAAAGTCCGGGAACCAAATTTGCATACCAGTATGCGAACGGTTCTACCGGAGTTAGGTCCGGGACGGCTGTTTGCGTACTCGTTTGCAAACGGCTGGACAAGACCAAAGTCTGGAACTATAGTTTTGCGTACCAATTTGCAAACTTAGTGGTTAAAGTTCTATAATCGGTGAACTTGTGACGCCCCGGTTTTCGTGGCCCGGATCCTTCCCGGAGCCCATGCCCGAAAACTCGAAGTGCTACTTGGATACCATAGCCGAGGCCCGGCTACTACGCCCACGCTCGTTAATTCATTTGGGCTTAATTAATTATGCCCGTTTTAAGAATTTTGTCGCAGCGGAATACTAAGAAAATTATTAAGGTAAAATCTAACCGTAAATTTAACCTAATTTGAAAGCTACCGGAAGAAAAACACATTTTGGTTCTCAAATAAAAACACTAACACCGTTCAAGTCTTAAGATTAATTAATAAGAAACGATTTCAACCCCAAAATTGTGAAACTGAAAACAGACCAAGGTGGACTACTGGAATTTTACAGGCTTCATGCGAGTTCCAAAATTTATGGTAATTATACGGATAAAATCTATACTGTAAACACTATTAGATATAAATTATTCAGGATTTTTAAATGAGTTGAGTATCCTATGCCCACAGTCAAACGTGTAGTTGACCAGAACTGCAGAAAAGAAAAACTGTACCATTTTGTTTTATAAAAATTACTAGAATATGACCCGTGACGTAACGTCCCGGGCTTTAAATTGATGTTCTTGCTACGTGATGTGATCTAATTAATTCATTCGATGTTTTTCCTATATTATTTTGTTTTTCATTTATTAGTAATAGTGATTCAGGAAATCTCACTTACTGTATTTAATTCATGATATACATCTTACCGATTGTATTACTAATACATTCAAGATTTTTCACAAAGTGAAGGAAAAATCATGTTAGCCTCTTAGAGCGATGTCCTACCGAGGAAGGGTACCCTTATAAAATACTAATTTTCATAAACCTTTAATTCCCTACCACATACCTAGGGAATACGATAAGCGAATAAGGGAGCGTAGCCAAATGATTTAAGGATATGCTAATAGTTTACCTATAGATAAAGAACCAACATCAGTCAACCATATTTAACAATATTTTTCATTATTTATAATCACCATACCATTATTCATAATCACCAAACCAAGTCTTGATCGGTGTAGGTTCACCCATGACTATTTTATAATCATTTAATAAAAATCTAAAAAGGCTCGACTAATGCTTTGCCGATAGACACTCACGGTCTGTAAACTATCTTTTTAGCAAACTTCGTGAATATGTCCCTATCGTGCTTCCGTCTATCGGTCCAAAACAATTTAGATTACCTGCAATACAACATGGTGTGTCTCTACTACTTTACACGTCAAATAAAAAAGCTGGCGCATATGATTTTAAGGGAATTCTTGGAGTTCCCTTGATGTATATATATATACACGTACCTATAATAAATGTTAATAAATACTCGTCAAGCTTTTACCTTACGTATAAATCTTAACATATATTTATGTTTTTGGAAAATAAATACTATCAATTTTCTGTATTAGCCCATTTGTACACATAAAATAAATATTATCAATTTTTTGTTTTAGCCCATTTGTACACCATATACGCTTAACAAACAGGTATATAGGCTCTAAATAGATGGTGATAGGTGAACCATTGAACAATATTAAGATCTTAAATGGAAACTATATATCTCAATTTGATTCACACTTAACATAATAACAAAAATGCATTATAAAAATTAACACGATCTTGCGTTGGTTCCGAAAAAATGAAACAGGTCCGCAACTTGTGTAGTATACAAAAAGAATTATACTCATAATAAAAACAAAGGAATTATACTCTGTATCAAAAATCAATGTAAGTTCTTGGACTTGGAGGTCACGGTGGCAAATCATTTTTTTCTAAATTCATATTTCTTGTAGCATCACGGTCACAAAAGGGGAAATTTACCTCAAATCCCAATCCACCCACATCAAAACTTGATTATTATCCATTATGGAAAATGGTTCATAATCCACATGATCAGGGAGCTCAGTTTTCTACTCCACATTGAAACTCCTAAATCCAAATCCAAAGGTTCGATTCACCATTCTCATCCAATGGGGACACATTCCTTCTCTTCTTCTTCCACTCTTTCTTTAATATCAACATCCATACGTTTTATCTTCATCACCCATAACTCATTTTCTAAACTGTTGTGGTTCGTATATAGTTGGCGTGGCACGATAATAATGGTAACTTCCTATATTATGTATGTTAGCTTCAAAAAAAAAAAAAAACTCCATAATAACAGTTAGAAATGAATTGATAAAAGAACTAACTTTAACATAAACCCGAAAATGCACATTTTTAGAGAAATGACAAAGATCACTTGAGATGTCAGGTTAAACTATAGTGCTCCTTTGTATCATACCCTTACATAATCCCCCAATTAAGTGTTACGCTCGAGAAAGTTTAATCGCGATACAAACTTAAGAGTTATAAACCAAATTAATAACTATCATGTTTCTTCAAGTTTGAGATGCCTTTTGTTTGGAAAATTCAGTCATTGCATCAATGTCCCAATGATTCCAAGTACCTATAGTTCCTTTTATCTTGCATAGGATCACAAAAGAAATAACAATAACTCAAGTAGTAATTACACATGAACTTAGCCAAATCAACAAATGTATAATAGAACAAAGCCAACAGTAAAGAAGAAATTTCGTTGTAGGTTTCACAATTCAATATGTGAGTCCATGACCATCAGTAACTAAATTGCCTTAAAATGGTCGTAAGGAAATGCAAGTCCCAAATGCGAAAGTAAGCTAGCAAATACCTAAGATAGAAGACCCAAATGCTATAGCAAGATTACAAACCATGTTATCTAGAGTTTCAATAATAGTACCTCAACTTGGTCACTCAATTTTCTTTGTACTTCATCTTCCATTCATAGTGAGTCCCCGACCATCAGTAACTCAATTGCTTTCAAATGATCACAAGGAAATGCAAGACCCAAATGTGAAAGTAAGCTAACAACATATAAGCTGGAAGACTCAAATGTTATAGAAAGCTCACAAATCATGTCAGCTAGAGTTTCAATAAATATTACATGAACTTGATTATTCAATTTTATTTATACTTGAACTTCCATCCATAGTGCATTGGTGATCTGAGAATGAATACGAAAATAATACATAAAACCAAGAAATACATTCAATTGGTGCATTGGGCCATTTCTACAACTGTGACCCTTCTCGAAAGATATATGATATCATTTCTACAACTCTGATTAAGAACAACCACACTGGCCATGTTTCCTTAGTAGAACCATATCTGTCCATTGTTTAACAGTGCTGACTCTTATTATTACAGTCCTCGTTAAAAAATATGTGATACGATACGGCAGCAAAAAGTATCATTGCATAACAAATTTAAAACATTTTTAGCAGGTTAACAGTAATGAAGAGAGAACCAACCACCTATAAAGTTAGGGTGACAACAAAATCAAGTTCGTCCATCTCATAATCATCAGATAGCCCTATGTTCTGAATTGTCGCTATAGAAAAAACAATAGACATGAATTTCAGGATCAGCAAAATAGATTTTAAGCGAAATTAAAATCGTCGTCATATGCAATCATTCCCTAATATTTGTTATGATCATTCCCTAAGCGAAAGTGTAACTGGGCACTAAGCATTTGAATTACCTAGATGCTTACAATTCTAGACAGGAATCAACAATTCTAGAAACCCCAAAAATATCTATCGAACAATAAACACCATTACCTTAGATGTTTATAGATTTACAAACACAAATAAAAAAATCAATAAAACACGGTCATACACACAATTGAATTACCTAAAATGTTTAGAACTCAGATGATTTTCTGAATACAACAATTGAAACCTATAGAACAATAAAATTACTACGAATTAAAAGTGAAAAATCAAATTATCAGTGAAATAATTTTTTCCAAAATATTTTTTTTTTGGCCATTACCTAGTACCGTTGAGAAAGAATCCCACTGAAACGTGGTAAGATGATGACCTCGTCTAGGGTTTATGTAGGGATGTTGTTGCATGTAACGTCTGTGGAAGTTATTACTGGGACTTTAAAGAAAATCGTTTTTTTTCCTTAAAAAAAGAATAAAGGAGCTATGCAAGTAGAGATTAGGGGATGAATTGTAACGGAAGAGGATAATAGAATTGGCAGAATATTAGCGCAGATTCATGTCCTAAATTGGCGTCGTTATAATTGGAAATTTTATTGCAGTTAATGAATTGTAACGGAAGGGGATAACAATGGATGGGTGAATTTGAGTTGTTGGATGTGAGCGTCAAACATGGGTTGATTATCAACCACGATTTATCTCTCGACTTTTCTCAACTGCGAGAGCAAATGGTGGCCGTGGATAGCAATAAAATCCCCATTTACAACCGTTAGATTTCAGAAAACACATTTGTTTTTGTAAGATAGATATAAAATCACACACAACTCCAAATTGGATGCGGTTTGTCATTTTAGAAAGATAAAAGATACATAAATATTTTTACAGAAGACACCAAGATCTAAAAACCAATGTATCCTAGTTCTAAGATAGGATATTTATGAGATATTTAAAACAGTCGGATATTTTCTAGATTTAACAATGGTACAAAGAATTATATTGAAATTACATATGCCACTCAGAAAATTCTATAATTTTCACAAATGTCCCTTACGATGTCTTACTTTTGTTCCACAAAGAATTAAATCAAAACTTATTAAATATTTTAAAATGATTAACAGTCAACTAAACATCATACAATATTTTACAGCTTTGAATCTAGGACTAATTACATCTTTGAACTAGAATTTACACATAAAGAACAAATTTAAGGATCTAAAATTATTCTCTAGGCTCCACGTTGATCAACTCCTTCTCATGCGTCAAATCTGGAATTTTCGTCATGATACGACGTGAGTTTTGACACTCAGTAGGCAAAGAAGCAACAAAACATTTTATGCAATATTTTTCAATCCCTTTTAAAAACATCTAGCATGATTAATAACACCATAAACACATGGAAACACCTCATCCATAAACAATAATAAATTCAATCAATCCGCTCGCCCCAGGGAGCCCCACGTGGGTTTAGGAAATAAAACTGTTCCCAAGGATATCTCGTATCCCGTCATAAATAATTTTTAAGAATCACAATCTGTGGACCGCAGCCCAACATTCATAATCATGCTCACAACATCGATTATCATCCATAAAAACTTGTAAATATGAATTTAATTAACAAAATCATAAATAAAAAGAGTTTTAGATTGTGTTGCGCCTACCTCAATCGCTAGCAATTAATCCTAAGTAAGAAAAACAGCAGATGTGCCGCACCTACGTCAAAAACTCAAACTCCAGCAGTAAACCACAGCTTTTCCCTTTTGTCCTATGCTTTTCAGATTATGTGATTATGTGACAGTAAGATCGTCACAACAAGAGATTACCTCACCGCCGTAACTAGCATATTTAGATTCTATGGTAGTGAACTATCTAATTTATCTTTCTATGTTTTCGTCTCCCTAGGTATACTAAGGAAACAACTCTGACTGTCCATAGGATAAGTTTTATTTATACTATATTCTAGTCAACTTTAGTCATTCCAAACAGTCAGTATGCGACGGATGGAGTTAAACAAATCCCAGTAATCTAGCCACTTATATAGTCATGGTAGAAATAAATAATTAAAGCAAATTCATTTGCTTAGTCTCAAGCACGCGTGCTAATTTGTGGGTAAACAAGAAAGTGGGACGTGACCCTTATATCACCACATTTTTGCGTGATTTTAGGCACCCAAAGCATATTCCATATTTAAACTAAGAAAATAAATGCTCATTTCTTTATTCAAATTAGTGGTGATTTTATCATGAGAAGAATGTATCGAGAAATAGATGGTGTATATTTCATCCACATTCCAAGAGATAGTGAAATTCAAATCATCATTCCAAAAGATTTTTGTACTACAGCCGCATCCAGGTTGGCATCAACATTAATGCTTATGTTTACTCTTGGTCGGCAAGAGAATATTTTGGTCTTATAAAAGACAAAACAATGAATACGAATAAGTCCAACAAACTGATTAACCGACCCAACCAACAATTAGAATCCAATGCAATTAATTAACAGGGACCCACTGGCACTAAACATCCCACTCATATATTCACGCTTAAGTGGTTTAAAGGGAAAAACATTGATCCTAACATTATGTTCATACTTGGTCGGATAATAATTAGTCAACATTTCTAACTTACTGTGTAGACTAATAGTTACCGAAATGATGATGGGAATGACACCGATAAAATAAAAACACTATTTATAGTTCTCAGAGGAAAGAAAAATGGTACTGCATCCTTTTTATTTTTTTCTATGTTTATTCTAACCTAAACGCTAATGAAATTTTCTTCCCCGAAGCAACTCCTTTTTGTTTGATATTTATAGTCAAATTTTAATAAGACCCTAAATAATTACCAACTAATGACCTCGTGACACTTGGTACCAAAAAAATATATCCTAAGTTCATCTGATGACAACCAATTGGGTCAAAATTTTCTAAAGTCAATCTATCACGCACAATTTACGCACATAAGGATTTTTCGTCAACAAAACGCGAACAAGATTTACAGCAAGAAATTTTGCATGCATTAGTAATCATATCTAATAGTGACCGTTGCATGATTTAATATAAAATCGTCAAATTCGTTTATTCATTTTAGTTTGAACATGAGAGGAATCCCCCACATTTTCTTCAATGCTATTAAGGAAAAGCAATGGGTTAACAATATTTAATTTCTAGGACCAATCTTAAGTCTACAAGTGTCAAAATTTGATAACTAATGATACCAACTATTGGACTTTCATCATGACTTTCAAACAATTCAAGCATGATCAATGGGATCTAGGACAATCATGTTTACTACCATAATGATTAATGAGTGGATACATAGAATTATAAACGTACCTAGTGCTTGAGCAATAATTTCCTTGAGAATACTTTTCCTTGATTTGTGTTGATGATGGTTGTGACTATAACAACGAATTTATGGTTGTGACTTGCATCATGCTCAATAGCATCCAATTCTTGTGTTTATAGTTTGATTAATTCTACTTAGTTAAAGGATGAGGATAAACTTTATTCCTCTCACCATTTCTTTTCTAGTTGATAGGCATAAAGATGGAATTCAAGCAAAAATGCAGAAGATTCTGGACAGTGTCCACAGAAAATTAAGTGATAAGATCAATTTACTTAATCATGAAGACCTTTAACTTTACAAACCACGTGTACCAAGACGTGACAATTTAATATTTGCTCTTCAATTTCTCTCTTGGCTATAATTAGCCGAGACACCTATGTATTGTGGTTGAAACTAATTAGTAATAAGAACTTGAGAAATGAAAAGCTTCTTTCATTTATTTTACCGTGTACTAATTGTCTCCTCATATCTGTATCCAACCCCAATAACACCACTAATAAGTTATCATTACACAAAACATAAGTCATCATTACACTAATTAGTTATCATTACAAAACATAATCATTACATAAAAACTTTTTCTTTTAATATACTAATCAATGTTTATTATTATTTTTTATTTTAAAAGATTAACATTGTCAATAAGATACGTTTCTTTTAATATAAATGATATTCTTTTTCAATAAAAAAATGAAGTAATAAAATAAAAGCTATAAATTACTAAAACACTCTTTAAAGTAAAATTAAAAAATTACCCTTCTCATAAAAGGCAAAAATACTCTTAAAATTGGGATGAGTATTACATAACTATGATTCCATACTCAAACAAATATACATTTTTAAATTAAGGAATGCAATCTTTGCAAACCGTGGCTTAATGTTCATGAATTGATTCTTGTACTTTGTACACTTATGAATCAATCCGATTTTGTTTCAATTGGTTATTATATACTTCTATGAGATATAAACAATTGAACAACTCTATGAGTAACACAATTAGATTTTTTTGATTATCTTTCATGATTGATTGATCATCATATTTGATCTAGAAGTGTTAGATGAATGTGGTTAAGACAAAAGTGTTCATATGGCTAACTTCGATTAACTATTATTGAGCCAACTCAATATACACATTTAGGTACGGTTACCCAAATCTAAATGAAGGTATATTTCATTTGTGTGTGACAAGCTAAGACTATCTAACGGTGGAGAGATATTTCTTTGGTTGTAAGCAAACTTAGCTTGAATCTTAAATCAGGTTTTCATCTAACGGTGAATATTAAATGCTTTGTTTCTGATTTATCTTAGCATTGATTGTAAGCAAACCCTGACTTGACAGACTATATAAGGGAGAACTCTAGCAACTGGAAAACCTAATCCCGAAACTTTCCTGTGTCCTAGTTGGGACTAGAGTCGATTCTCCTTTAACCTAGGTTTTTTCCAAAACCATTATAGGTTAACGACTTGAAGACTTCATTTGGGATTCCTGAAGCCAGACCCAAATACTTTATTTGTAGTTGCGTGTTCTGATCTTACTTGTTCTATCGTATTGAGTACTATCTTCTCTAAGATTTGCTCGAGATTTATCTTCGATAAGTAAGATATAAAAAGTAATCACATAGCTCTTCGTCTCATTCTTTGTGATTCCACAATAACTTGTTCTACTATTATATAGTTAAGTTATTTTGAGGTGATTGATATTTCTAGGCTGTTCTTCAAGAATATAAGACCGGATTATCAATTGGCTCATGTTCACTTTGATTTATAGAAAGACGGAACAAAACTTCATAGGTACTTATGTGGGAGACCAATTTATCTATCATCAGAATAGGATATTCAGTGGGAGAAAAATTTGCTTATAAGTCTTCGACTTTGGTTTGTAGCAACTCTTAGTTGTGGGTGAGATCATCTAAGGGAATCAAGTGCGTAGAGTCCTGCTAGGATTTAGAGGTGTAAGGAATGCGACCGTACCTTAATCGGTATGAGACTTTGTTAAGGCTCAACTACACTATAGTCCGAAGTTAACTTGTAGTAGGCTAGTGTCTGTAGCGGCTTAATACAATGTGGTGTTCAAATCTAGAATAGGTCCCTGGGTTTTTCTGCATTTCCGGTTTCCTCGTTAACAAAACTTCTGGTGTATGTGTTATTTCTTTTCCTCATTATATTTATTTATATAATTGAAATATCACAGGTTGTGCGTAGTTAAATCAATTGATAAATCTTCTTTGGTCGTTGAGTATAAATTGATTAACACATAGACATTGGTATTTGGTACAATCCAAGTTATTTTTCATATCAATCGCGCTCATAGATTTCTGTCTGTTTGATTGCCGATTGTATTGAAAAATTGATGTATAACTCTCTGATATATTTCTTGGTTGAGATCGCTTTATTAGTTGGTGCTCTCAGAATTATGTTGGAGTTAGTTCATACAGATTGCCGAACGAAATATTGGGTGTGGTTGTTGTACCTCCGTTTTTTCATTGTTACAGGTGTGGTTGTTAATATATGGCATGATAATTGGTTGTATAAAGAATATGAGCATATCTCTATATAAAAACTTGAAAAGCCTTATGATTATTGTTTACGAGATTATACTTCTATTGATGAGTCATCTCTTGCTGAGCTAATAGATCAATATGCTCATGAGTGAGATGAGTCATCTCTTGCTGAGCTTTTTACCCATTTGCAAGACCAACATTATGAAGATTCATCTCCCATTATCTTGTAAGGATACTATTAAGTGGTCATTAACACCCTTAGGTAATTTCACGACCAAATCTGTTTATAAAGCTTTGCTACAACATTATTGTGTTGACACTTTACAACAACAACGAAGATGACTAAGTCTTCGACATATGGATCTTTTACCTAAACATAAGATTTTCTTGTGGAAATATTTCCATCATATTTTGCCTTTGAAGTCTCGTTTGTGTTTGTTACGTATTACATCTGATGCTCTCTGTCCTTTTTGTGGTTTGTTCCCTGAAACCTTTGATCACATGTTTATGTATTGTTCCTTTTCAAGAGCAGTTTGGTCTGGTTTTTACCCTCAAGTTCTCAGTGATCAAGCTAACTTTAGTACTTTGAATGAATGGATGTTGAGTTGGTTTGTTCCACAGTTTCACCAGATAAGCAAGTTATACATAAATTGTATGTGATTGTCATTTGACATATGTGGAAAGCTAGATGTAGGGCTAGTATGAAAAATCTACAACATAATCCTATAGTTGTTATCAATAGTATTAAATTGATGCTAACAAATGTAAATCAGACTCAAGCACTGTATAAAAATTGTGTTCAACATACAGTTCCCATACTTACTAGTTATAAGGAGTTTCATTTTACCAAGGAGTTACTCGCTATCTATGATAATTGTCATATAATGTATAGTGATACTTCTGTTGTTAAACATTATATGCATGTAGCTGTAGATTCGTCTGGTACAAGACAACTGGTGATTATGGAGCATCCAAATGCTGAATCGACAATGCTGGATCAGTATTAGAAGCATAATCTAAGCTCTATTGCAAGCAATTAATTGGGCTACACAACAAAAGTTGGACAAAGTTTTGATTCTCTATTAATCTTACACTTGTCAGAGCGGCTAACAGAGTAACTACTAATATGCCTTGGGCTAAGTTTTCCATTATAAATGATTGTAATTTAGGGTTCCAGGGTATTCAAAAAACAATATGTATATATTACTCGCAAGAAAAATAGAGTGGCACATGTTTTAGCTATAGCTAAGTATGCTAGGAAAACGTGGTGTTTGTTAAGAATGGGTATGTTTTCCTCATGATCTTATCTCTGGATTTCCGCTTATCTCTGTTATTTTTTTTTTGAAGCATGAAATTGTACTAAATTTAGGAAGAAATAACATGAGGGTATAGAGTACCCATAGAGTCTGACATTATAATAGGACCAATACACGATGGTGCTGTGTGATCCCAGATTATTGTGGAAAGATTTCCGGATGTGCTGTCATCCGCTTCCTTGTTTGCTAATCCGTTCACCGTCTGATTTCCTTCCCTATAAATATGGTTTATGGTACAATGTGGAATTTGTGCTAATCTAAGCATGATTTCTGCTATCATATTGTTTAAGTACCAAGGTGGTTTTGCTGCCGAGGTTCAAAACCTTAAAATATTTTCCGAGTCCGTTTCGAATTTCACCTTTGGCCATTCTCGAGCTGTAGTTGTTCACGACGCTATGCGCATGGCCCAAGTTTCGGCAGTGAGCGAAGTTGTTATCCCTAATGGTTGTGCAATTGCTAATATTGTGATAGAATTTTCGTTTCGGCATATAATTCCCGCTCCTGCCAATCCCGGTTGTCCTCTAACTGCTCCATCTGTGTTGATTTTGATAAAGTCCGGGAGGGGTTTACTCCATCCTACTAAAATTGTGATTGAATTGGGAATCCGATGCATAATGGTTGTAGAAGATTGCATTCCTGGTAGTACCGGTGGGAGGTTTTGTTGATCCCATGTGTATTCATGTTGTAAGCGGGTAGTCATTTGGAGTATGTTTGTTGGGTTTGTTTGCTTTTGGTTGTAGATGACGTCATTTCTAGCTAGCCAAAGTGACCAGAAGAGAAAGCAGAATGTGGTGGTGGATTCTTTACCGATTTTAGCCTGAAGAAGTAGAGATATAGAAGTTTGTGGGTTTATTGAAGTCGGTATTCCTTGGTGGGTGCTCTGTGGGGTGGATATCCGGGGTAGTAGTAGGTTCCACGTATCCATAGCGATCGGACAATGTAGCAGGATATGCTTTGAAGTTTAAGGGGAAGAATTGCATTGGGGGCATATATTGGAGTTGGCAAGGTGGATGTGATTGAGTAGTTGGAGGGTTGGTAGGCCCTCGGTCAGTGCTTTCCACAAGAAAAGCTGTACTTTTGGTGGACAGGGGAGCGTCCATAGGAAATTGGTTGGAGGGGGTGGTGGATTGTGCTGCAATTGATCTGAGATGTCTATTAAGTATTTGTATCCTGAAGCCGTCGTGTATTTTCCTGATTTTGTGAAGGGCCAGATTATTCTATCTGGCTGGTTCTCGTGTGGAATGTGAAGGTTTACGATTCTTTGCATTGTGTTTGGTTGAAGGAGGCTCATCTTTTCGTGATTCCAAGACTTGGTTAACGGGTCAATGATATCAACTACTGATTTTATGGGGTAGCTAGCACAATGTTGGGTCTATGTTATTTTCGAATTGAGGGATCCAGTTTGCCTGGATTGGGGTGTTGGAGCCGTTTCCTATCTGGTGAAAGAGATGTTTTTTCAGGGTTGGTATGAGGGAAGCCAGATTTCTCCATAGGGGGCTTATGGATGAGGGTGGAGGAGGGATGTTTTGTAGGATTGGTTGGTATTTAAGGTATTTCTCGTTGTACAACGATGCTACTATAGAGTTTGGTTTTTCGTGTATGTACCAGATTCTCTTCATTAGGAGGGCCTTGTTGTGCTCTTTGCTGCTTTGAATTCCCAATCCTCCTTTTGATTTAGGTTTGATGAGCTTATCAAATCATGTTGGATGAAGTTTCCTTATGGTTGAGTCGTGTCCCCAGAAGAAGTCTCTAGTTATGCGATCTATCTTTTGGTGGATATGAGCTAGAAGCAATTACGTTTGCATAAGATGATTGGATGTAGGTGTGAGAGAAGTTTTAATAAGAACTAATCTTCCCTCCTGATTTAGGCATTTTGCCATCCAACCTTTTGCTTTTCGAGATAGACGGTGAAGAAGGGAGGCAAAAATATGCTCAGATGCTCTTCCTTGTTTGAATTGTACTCCTAGATATGTGGGTGGAGTTGATGTTGTTGGCATGCCGAAAATTTGTTGAAGTTCGATTACCTGATGTTGTTCGAGATTTGGGTGATGGATTATTGTCGATTTTGAGGTATTGATATGTTGACCTGCTGAGGTACTATAAGCTTGCAATAAGCGCTTGAGATGGTTTGTGCCCTCTGTTGTTGCTTTATATGTTATTAACAGATCGTCCGCGTACATGAGGTGCAGAATTGGGGGGGCTTTTTGAGAAATGCGTAGTCCCTCTACTTTTTTCTGCGCTTTCAGGTTTCCCAAATTTGTTGAGAGGATTTCCGCACAAATAATAAAGATATAAGAAGAGATGGGGTCTCCTTGCCTAATTCCTCTAGTAGGGGTGATGTACCCGTGGGGGGTGGCGTTGATGTTGACTGAGTATGTTACCGTGGTGATGCATATCATGATGTAGTCCACGAAGAGTTGTGGGAAACCTATTCTGGTGAAAGCTCGTTTGATGAAGCTTATCTCTGTTATGTTTTGGCCTTGTTTCATATATCGGTTACCTTAAAAAAAAAAAAAAAAAAAAATCCAGCCCAAAATACCTGTACAACAATTAGATTATCTTTGCAAACAGACGCGTGAAAGAATTGCGCCGACCTTACCTACCAAAACGAGTTTGTTCTAGAAAAAGGAAACCTTCTATTTACCGTAAGATCTCCATGGAACCGCTTAATCTTAACCATTAGATCATATAGAAACTCCTATATAAACAATCCCTAGTCTGCCTGATTCACCGATTTTTTTTCGAGTTTCAATCTTCCTTCCTCCCGAAGGAGGCGGAAGGGTCTCTAGAGATCTAAGTTTTTTGCTGGTTTTTGAATCAAGAATGATTGTTGGTGCGGTGCCCATCAGACGCCGTAGGAGCAGGTGATGATCGTGTATAACAATTTACAGGTTTTGGATCTGTTATTACGATTTGTTATTCTATGTTTCCTTTTCTTCTGTATCTGTTATGTCATTCTTAGATGATCCAAAATTCAATATCCTTTGAGATGAGTCGGAAAGGTTTCTTACGATCTAGGGTTTCAGTTGAAGTTTTGTGTATACTAATAAAGATGTGAGTTGATTTTTCTCTGGTCTTCTGCTTTTTGATGGAAGATTTCTGTTGGAATTTCAGACCAATTCCACTTTCGACTTTTATGTCTGTAATAGGTGGAAGGAGGTGATGATCGTGGATCAAATTTTGAAGCGGATTCTGGTTTCTTTTTATGTTTCTTCTTTCACAGCTGTGTAAATATATATGTTGGAGTAGATAGTTTTGGTTCTTCAATGATCTGAATACCATAAACGTGTTTGTATGATTGTGATTAGATCGACATCAAAGGATAAGATGGATGTGTAAAATCAAGGTGGTGGCGGATTCAGGTTTATTGAAGGAGTTTCATAGCCTTCTGGAGGCAAAGGTTTGGTGAAGATACTGACTGTTGTACTTTTTGAAGAAGATTTTTAAGTAATCGGAAGAACTTATGTTTTATATGACTCAATGGGATTATCATTCTTCAATTCAATTTTTGTGTAGACACTTTCAAACGGTGGACTATGCCAGCTGCATTTGAAGAATAAGTTCCTTATTTTGCTCTTTTTAAGTTGATGTCGTACATGCTAATTTAATCAACTTTACAATTTCTTGTGTAGTTGTTCAATAGGTTTGTATTGAAGACAGTTATTGAACAGGGGGAATATATTTTATGAATTTCCCTTGAGGTCCTGTAATTTGTAATCGTGAGCTTTCATGTCTATTTATTGTTTATTCTGGTTTAAACTATTGTTATTTTGCTTATGTTGCTGTTTATGGATTGTTCTTTTGCAGTACAGATGCTGATTTCTTAGGTTACTGTGTGGATAAAGGTTATGTTGAGTTTTGGCTTATTTTTCTGTAGTTTGTATTTTTGGTCATTTATTTTTGGGCTGAAATTATTTGAAGCGGAAGTTGATTCTGGGTTCTTTTAATGCTTCTTCTTTCACAGTTGTAAATATATATGTTGGAGTATATGGTTGTGGTTCTTCAATGATCTAAATTCTGTTTCTGTGAACGTTTTTGTATGAGTGGTATTAGATGGACTTCATCGAAGCATAAGATGGATGTGTAAAGTTAAGGTGGTGGCGGTTCCAGGTTTTTGGTCAAAAGATTATGATTATCTTTTTATGTTCCATTGCTGTACATATGCTATTGTTTAGCTGCAGACTTTAATGATGAAAATTTGTGGTTCATATCTAAATTCCATGAATGTGTTTGTAATGATATTGATATTAGATGGACTTCATCAAAGCATAAGATGGATGTGTAAAATTAAGGTGGTGGTGGATTCAGGATTTTGCTGCAGACTTTAATGATGAAAAATTTGTTTGGTAGTAGATGGAAGGGAAGATTTCAATGTGAAGGGATTTATTTGAGGAGTTTCATAGCCTTCTGGAGGCAAGGTTTGGTGAAGATACCGACTGTTGTATTTGGAGAAGATCCAAGTAAATTGAAGAACTTATTTATTTTTAATGGCTCAATAGGATTTTCAATTCAATTTTTGTGTAGATACTATTTAACAGTGGAGGACCTTCCATGAGCGTGTTTGTATGATCGATATTGGATCGACTTTATCGAAGCATAAGATGGATGTGTAAAGTTAAGGTGGTGGCGGATTCAGGTTTTTGGTCAAAGATTGTTATCTTTTTATGTTCTATTGACATATGCTATTGTTTAGCTGCAGACTTTAATGATGAAAATTTGTTTGGTAGTAGATGGAAGGCAAGATTTCAATGTGAAGGGATTTATTTGAGGAGTTTCATAGCCATCTGGAGGCAAGGTTTGGTTAAGGTTTGAAGAACTTATGTTTTTTTATGTCTCAATGGGGTTTTCAATTCAATTATTATGTAGACAGTGGAGGACCTTAGTGGACTGCAACAGCTGCATTCATTCGAAGAATAAGTTCCTTACTTCGCTCTTTTTAGTTTCAAGTTGTTGTCATACATGCTAATTTAATCCGCTTATGATGGCTCTTGTAGTTAAATTAGTTGTTCAATAGATCTGTGAACAGTTGTTGAATGTTGAACAGGGAAATATATTTATGAATTTCCCCTGAGTTCCTGTAATTTTTAAATGTGAGCTTTCATGTTAATGTTAAGCTGGTACTCAATGTGATTCATGTTTTCATGTCTATTTATTGTTTATTATGTTTTTTCTGAATTGTTTTCTTACTTGAGTTGCTGTTTATGGATTATTCTTTTGCAGGACAGATGCTGATTTCTTATGTTGTGTGTGGATAAAGGTTATGTTGAGTTTTGGCTTATTTTTCTTTAGTTGTTTATATTTTTGGTCATTTAGTTCATGTCCGCTCTTGCCAATGCAAGTGTTTCCAATTATTTCATTGATACGGGTGTTCATTGTGACTATTAAATTGACTGGTATTTATAAGCATCATTTTTTATTCTCGCACTCCACATCTTCATTGATACGGGTGTTCATTGTGACTATTAAATTGACTGGTATTTATAAGCATCATTTTTTATTCTCGCACACCACATCTTCCTTGTGTATTTAGGAGGAGGTGATGTGAATCAAAATTTGGAGTGGATTCTAATACATATGTTGGGGTATGTAACTGTGATTCTTCGGGGGTATGCAACTGTGATTCTTCGATGAATTCAATTGCATGATTGTGTTTGTGTGGTTATTAGATTGACTTTATAGAAGGATAAGATGCTTTCCAAGATGCAGTAGGGGGGAAGTGATAGCCATGAATTGAGATAAGGTGTTGGTTCAGGAATTAGTGTGGATTTAAATTATTGTTATCTTCTTATGTTTGCCTTGTACCACTAGCTGCAAACTTTGATGATGAAATTGCCCTGTTCTTATTTATTTGGTAGTGGATCGAAAGGTTGATCTCTCAATGTGAAGGGATTTATGTAAGGAGTCTTTTCTTAGCCTTCTGGAGGTAGGGTTTGGTGAGGATACTTAGTGCTCTACTTTGTTTTTGGAGTAGCAATTTCATATGGTATGATATAGGTAGGAGGATCTGAATAATATGAAAAATTGAAGCTCCACATGGTTCAGTTGATTTTTGTCTGTTTAGTAGGGTTGTTGAAACCTTCAGAGATGAGATAGTGTGATGACCGCCTACCTTCAAGGATTGATGCAAATTCAGGTTTTTAGGGCTCTACAGCTCTCGTTAATTTCTCGTTAATTTTTTTTATGTTTGTTTGCCCTTTTCATTGTTCTAGGTTCTGGTTGATTCAATGTGATTATTATTTTTTAGTGTTTGTAAATTGAGAGGTGAAGGAAGTATATTTTTGGGCGGGTATGGTTGCTTACAAATAATAGTTCCGACTTAACTCTTAATGCTGGCGTCATATTGTGATCTGTTGTGTTACTTGGTTATGGAATAGATTTCTTTGACCAAATTTTATATGGATTGTAGTTCAACAGGGGAAAAGTTTATCTTTCCCTCTGTTTAGCAGGGGTCCAATTGATGAATGTTATTTTTCACGATGATAAGTAGGTGGTGGTTCAAGAATTGAAGGATATTCAGGTTTTGGAACTACATATGGACTTGTGTTTCTTTCATCGTTTTCTTGCTTATGTTCCGTGTATGATTTTATTGTTTTGCAGGGCGGATTTTAATAAACCAGTAACTGATTTTAGCTCGTCTCTGAGGAAAGACGATGACACTGTATCCACCTGCTGTGTTTTTCTCTTTTTGTGCAGTCTAGGAATTACGCTAACTAGGCTTTTCATTTCCTTCTCATTCTTTGCATTCTCTAATCACGAAATGGACTAGCATGGTCTTGCGTTGTGTCCACATATATATCTTCAACTATTTTCTTCGATGTACATCACAGCTTTGTGGTTTTCAATTATTTAAATTTAAATATGACAGACGTTGTGGTTTGGATTTCAGGGAGCCAGTGGAAAAGGGAGCTTGTTCTTTGTCATAGTAGTTTGGTTTCCTTAGTGGGATTTGTAACAGCGACCATGTTGTTTTGTGTCTTACTTATCTTTTTCAACTCTTTTCTTCCATATACAACGCAGTTGTGTGTTTTTGATTTATTTAAAATTTGTATATATGGCTGATGTATTACGTTGTGCTTTGGATTTTAGGAGAGCCAGTGGATTTGGAAAGGGAGCTTGTTCTTTCTCTTAGCTGGATGGATTGGTTCCCTTGCTGGGGGATGTGAAACGTTGACTGTACTTTACCTTTGCTTATAGGGGTTTATGTCAGATATTGGTTTCTTTGCTTTGAGAATTAGTTTTTGTTGCACCGTCTTTTCTCTCTTCTTATGTTTCCCCTCTTGACCAAGTGATTGATCCCCCCTAATTTATTTGCTGCGAGGGTGCTTGCTTCCGTCTACTGTGGTGTGGGCATGGTATTGTGACATGCATCTATTTTGATTGGCTGCAGAGCTTGTCTTAGTTGTCATAGAAGTTGGATGGGTGGTTTTGTATCATATATATCTTCCAACTATTTTCTTCGATATATACAACACAGCTTTGTGGTTTTCAATTATTTAAATTTAAATATGTCGGACGTTGTGCTTTGGATTTCAGGGAGCCAGTGGATTTGGAAACGGAGCTTGTTCTTTGTCATAGTTGGATAGTTTGGTTTCTTTACTGGGATTTGTAACATCGACAGTGCGGTTTTGTGTCTTTTTCAACTCTTTTCTTCTTCCATATACAACGCAGCGGTGTGTTATTTATTTAGTTAAATTTGTGTATTCGTTGTGCTTTGGATTTCAGGGAGCCTGCGGATTTGGAAAGGGAGATTGTTCTTTTTCGTAGTTTGGTAGATTTGTTTCCTTGCTGGGATGTGAAACTTCGACTGTGTGGTTCTCCATATACAATGCAGCTTTGTGTTTTTCATTTATTTAAATTCTTATATATGGCTGATGTATTACGTTGTGCTTTGGATTTCAGGAAAGCCGGTGGTTTTGGAAAGGGAGCTTGTTCTTTGTCTTGCTGGGATGTGAAACATTGACTGTACTTTTTACCTTTGCTTATAGGGGTTTATGTCAGCTATTGGTTTCTTTGCTTTGCTTTGCTTTTATTTTTTTTTGGTTGTTGCAATGTCTTTTCTCTCTACTTATGTTTCCCCTCTTGACCAAGTGATTGATCCCCTGATTTATGTTCTGTCAGGGTGCTTGCTTCCAATCTACTGTGGTGGGGGCATGGTATTGTGACATGTATCTATTTTGATTTGCTGCTTGGTTTGTCTCAAGTTTGATGGGTGGTGTTGTATCATATATATCTTAAACTATTTTCTTCGATATACATCACAGCTTTGTGGTTTTCAATTATTTAAATTTAAATGTCGGACGTTGTGCTTTGGATTTCAGGGAGCCAGTGGAAAAGGGAGCTTGTTCTTTGTCGTAGTTGGATAGTTTGGTTTCCTTACTGGGATTTGTAACATCGACCGTGTGGCTCTGTCTTTTTTAACTCTTTTCTTCTTCCATATACAACGCAGCGGTGTGTTATTTATTTAAATTTGTGTATACAATGTGCTTTGGATTTCAGGGAGCCAGTGGATTTGGAAAGGGAGATTGTTCTTTTTCGTAGTTTGGTTTCCTTACTGGGATGTGAAACTTCGACTGTGTGGTTCTCCATATACAATGCAGCTTTGTGTTTTTCATTTATTTAAATTCTTATATATGGCTGATGTATTACGTTGTGCCTTTGGATTTCAGGAAAGCCAGTGGATTTGGAAACGGAGCTTGTTCTTTGTCATAGTTGGATAGTTTGGTTTCTTTACTGGGATTTGTAACATCGACCGTGCGGTTTTTTGTCTTTTTCAACTCTTTTCTTCTTCCATATACAACGCAGCGGTGTGTTATTTATTTTGTTAAATTTGTGTATTCGTTGTGCTGTGGATTTCAGGGAGCCAGTGGATTTGGAAAGGGAGATTGTTCTTTTTCGTAGTCTGGTAGATTGGTTTCCTTGCTGGGATGTGAAACTTCGACTGTGTGGTTCTCCATATACAATGCAGCTTTGTGTTTTTCATTTATTTAAATTCTTATATATGGCTGATGTATTACGTTGTGCTTTGGATTTCAGGAAAGCCAGTGGTTTTGGAAAGGGAGCTTGTTCTTTGTCTTGCTGGGATGTGAAACATTGACTGTACTTTTTACCTTTGCTTATCGGGGTTTATGTCAGATATTGGTTTCTTTGCTTTGCTTTGCTTTTTTTTTTTTTTGGTTGTTGCAATGTCTTTTCTCTCTACTTATGTTTCCCCTCCTGACCAAGTGATTGATCCCCTGATTTATGTTCTGTCAGGGTGCTTGCTTCCAATCTACTGTGGTGAGGGCATGGTATTGTGACATGTATCTATTTTGATTTGCTGCTTGGTTTGTCTTAAGTTCGATGGGTGGTGTTGTATCATATATATCTTCAACTATTTTCTTCGATATACATCACAGCTTTGTGGTTTTCAATTATTTAAATTTAAATATGTCGGACGTTGTGCTTTGGATTTCAGGGAGCCAGTGGAAAAGGGAGCTTGTTCTTTGTCGTAGTTGGATAGTTTGGTTTCCTTACTGGGATTTGTTACATCAACCGTGTTGTTTTGTGTCTTATCTTTTTCAACTCTTTTCTTCCATATACAACGCAGCTGTGTGTTTTTGATTTATTTAAAATTTGTATATGTGGCTGATGTATTGCGTTGTGCTTTGGATTTTAGGAGAGCCAATGGATTTGGAAAGGGAGCTTGTTCTCTGTCTTAGCTGGATGGATTGGTTCCCTTCCTGTTGTCATAGAAGTTGGATGGGTGGTTTTGTATCTTATATATCTTCAATCTTCAACTATTTTCTTCGATATAGCTTTGTGGTTTTCAATTATTTAAATTTAAATGTCTGGACGTTGTGCTTTGGATTTCTGGGGAGCCAGTGAATTTGGAAACGGAGCTTGTTCTTTGTCCTAGTTGGATAGTTTGGTTTCCTTACTGGGATTTGTAAGACCGACCGTGTGGCTCTGTGTCTTATTTAACTCTTTTCTTCTTCCATATACAACGCAGCGGTGTGTTATTTATTTAAATTTGTGTATACATTGTGCTTTGGATTTCAGGGAGCCAGTGGATTTGGAAAGGGAGATTGTTCTTTTTCGTAGTTTGGTTTCCTTACTGGGATGTGAAACTTCGACTGTGTGGTTCTCCATATACAATGCAGCTTTGTGTTTTTCATTTATTTAAATTCTTATATATGGCTGATGTATTACGTTGTGCCTTTGGATTTCAGGAAAGCCAGTGGATTTGGAAAGGGAGCTTGTTCTTTGTTTTGCTGGGATGTGAAACGTTGACTGTACTTTTACCTTTGCTTATAGGGATTTATGTCAGATATTGGTTTCTTTGCTTTGAGAATCAGTTTTTGTAGCACCGTCTTTTCTCTCTTCTTATGTTTCCCCTCTTGACCAAGTGATTGATCCCCTGATTTATTTGCTGCGAGGGTGCTTACTTCCGTCTATTGTGGTGAGGGCATGGTATTGTGACGTGCATCTATTTTGATTGGCTGCAGAATTTGTCTTAGTTGTCATAGAAGTTGGATGGGTGGTTTTGTATCCTATATATCTTCAACTATTTTCTTCGATATATACAACACAACTTTGTGGTTTTCAATTATTTAAATTTAAATATGTCGGACGTTGTGCTTTGGATTTCAGGGGGCCAGTGGATTTGGAAACGTAGCTTGTTTTTTGTCATAGTTGGATAGTTTGGTTTCTTTACTGGGATTTGTAACATAGGCTGTGTGGTTTTGTGTCTTTTTCAACTCTTTTCTTCATCCATATACAACGCAGCGGTGTGTTATTTATTTAGTTAAATTTGTGTATTCGTTGTGCTTTGGATTTCAGGGAGCCAATGGATTTGGAAAGGGAGATTGTTCTTTTTCATAGTTTGGTAGATTGGTTTCCTTACTGGGATGTGAAACTTCGACTGTGTGGTTCTCAATATACAATGCAGCTTTGTGTTTTTCATTTATTTAAATTCTCATATATAGCTGATGTATTACGTTGTGCTTTGGATTTCAGGAAAGCCAGTGGTTTTGGAAAGGGAGCTTGTTCTTAAATGTTGACTGTACTTTTACCTTTGCTTATAGGGGTTTATGTCAGATATTGGTTTCTTTGCTTTGATTTTTTTTTTTTGGTTGTTGCAATGTCTTTTCTCTCTACTTATGTTTCCCCTCTTGACCAAGTGATTGATCCCCTGATTTATTTTCTGTCAGGGTGCTTGCTTCCAATCTACTGTGGTGAGGGCATGGTATTGTGACATGTATCTATTTTGATTTGCTGCTTGGTTTGTCTTAAGTTCGATGGGTGGTGTTGTATCATATATATCTTCAACTATTTCTTCGATATACATCACAGTTTTGTGGTTTTATATTATATTAAAATTTTAATATGTCGGACGTTGTGCTTTGGTTTTCAGGGAGCCAGTGGAAAAGGGAGCTTGTTCTTTGTCGTAGTTGGATAGTTTGGTTTCCTTACTGGGATTTGTAACATCAACCGTTTTGTTTTGTGTCTTGCTTATCTTTTTCAACTCTTTTCTTCCGTATACAACGCAGCTGTGTGTTTTGGATTTATTTAAAATTTGTATATATTGTGCTTTGGATTGTAGGAGAGCCAGTGGATTTGGAAAGGGAGCTTGTTCTTTGTCTTAGCTGGATGGATTGGTTCCGTTGCTGGGATGTGAAACGTTGACTGTACTTTTTATCTTTGCTTCTAGGGGTTTATGTCAGATATTGGTCTCTTTGCTTTGAGAATTAGTTTTTGTTATGTTTCCCCTCTTGACCAAGTGATTGATCCCCTGGTTTATTTGCTGCCAGGGTGCTTGCTTCCGTCTACTGTGGTGAGGGCATGGTATTGTGACATGCATCTAGTTTGATTGGATGCAGAGCTTGTCTTAGTTGTCATAGAAGTTAGATCGGTGGTTTTGTATCTTATATATCTTCAACTATTTTCTTCGATATACAACACAGCTTTGTGGTTTTCAATTATTTAAATTTTAATATGTCGGATGGTGTGCTTTGGATTTCAGGGAGCTAGTGGATTTGGAAACGGAGCCTGTTTTTTGTCATAGTTGGATAGTTTGGTTTCCTTACTGAGATTTGTAACATCGACTGTGGGTTTGTGTCTTTTTCAATTCTTCCCAATACATGGCAGCTGTGTGTTTTTTATTTATTTAAATTTGTGTATATGGCTGATGTATTACGTTGTGCTTTGGATTTCAGGGAGCCAGTGGATTTGGAAAGGGAGATTGTTTTTTTTTTTTGGTAGTTTGGTAGATTGGTTTCCTTACCGGGATGTGAAACATCGACTGTGTGGTTCTCTATATACAATGCAGCTTTGCGTTTTTCATTTATTTAAATTCTTATAAATGGCTGATGTATTACGTTGTGCTTTGGATTTCAGGAAAGCCAGTGGATTTGGAAAGGGAGCTTGTTCTTTGTCTTAGCTGGATGGATTGGTTTCCTTGCTGGGATGTGAAACGTTGACTGTACTTTTTACCTTTGCTTATAGGGGTTTATGTCAGATATTGGTTTCTTTGCTTTGAATTATTTTTTTTGGTTGTTGCAACGTCTTTTCTCTCTTCTTATGTTTCCCCTCTTGACCAAGTGATTGATCCCCTGATTTGTTTTCTGTCAGGGTGCTTGCTTCCATCTTCTTTGGTGAGGGCGTGGTATTGTGACATGTATCTATTTTGATTTGCTGCTTGGTTTGTCTTGGTTGTCACAGAAGTTCGATGGGTGGTGTTGTATCTTATATATCTTCAACTATTTTCTTCGATATACATCACAGCTTTGTGGCTATCAATTATTTAAATTTAAATATGTCGGACGTTGTGCTTTGGATTTCAGGGAGCCAGTGGAAAATGGAGCTTGTTCTTTATCGTAGTTGGATAGTTTGGTTTCCTTACTGAGATTTGTAACATCGACTCTGGGTTTGTCTTTTTCAATTCTTCCCAACACAAGGCAGCTGTGTGTTTTTTATTTATTTAAATTTATGTACATGGCTGATGTATTACGTTGTGCTTTGGATTGCAGGGAGCCAGTGGATTTGGAAAGGGAGATTGTTCTTTTTTTGGTAGTTTGGTAGATTGGTTTCCTTGCTAGGATGTGAAACTTCGACTGTGTGGTTCTCTATATGTAATGCAGCTTTGCGTTTTTCATTTATTTAAATTCTTATATATGGCTGATGTATTACGTTGTGCTTTGGATTTCAGGAAAGCCAGTGGATTTGGGAAGGGTGCTTGTTCTTTGTCTTAGCTGGATGGATTGGTTTCCTTGCTGGGATGTGAAACGTTGACTGTACTTTTTACCTTTGCTTATAGGGGTTTATGTCAGATATTGGTTTCTTTGCTTTGAATTATTTTTTTTGTTTGTTGCAATGTCTTTTCTCTCTTCTGATGTTTCCCCTCTTGACCAAGTGATTGATCCCCTGATTTGTTTTCTGTCAGGGTGCTTGCTTCCATCTTCTGTGGTGAGGGCGTGGTATTGTGACATGTATCTATTTTGATTTGCTGCTTGGTTTGTCTTGGTTGTCACAGAAGTTCGATGGGTGGTGTTGTATCTTATATATCTTCAACTATTTTCTTTAATATACACCACAGCTTTGTGGCTTTCAATTATTTAAATTTAAATTTGTCGGACGTTGTGCTTTGGATTTCAGGGAGCCAGTGGAAAAGGGAGCTTGTTCTTTGTCATAGTTGGATAGTTTGGTTTCCTTGGTGCGATTTGTAACAGCGACCGTGTTGTTTTGTGTCTTACTTATCTTTTTCAACTCTTTTCTTCCATATACAACGCAGCTGTGTGTTTTTGATTTATTTAAAATTTGTATATATGGCTGATGTATTACGTTGTGCTTTGGATTTTAGGAGAGCCAGTGGATTTGGAAAGGGAGCTTGTTCTTTGTCTTAGCTGGATGGATTGGTTCCCTTGCTGGGGGATGTGAAACGCTGACTGTACTTTACCTTTGCTTATAGGGGTTTATGTCAGATTTTTGCTTTGAGAATTAGTTTACGTCAGATATTGGTTTCTTCGCTTCGCTTCGCTTCGCTTTGATTTTTTTTTTTTGGTTGTTGCAATGTCTTTTCTCTCTACTTATGTTTCCCCTCTTGACCAAGTGATTGATCCCCTGATTTATTTTCTGTCAGGGTGCTTGCTTCCATCTACTGTGGTGAGGGCATGGTATTGTGACATGTATCTATTTTAATTTGCTACTTGGTTTGTCTTAGTTGTCACAGAAGTTCGATGGGTGGTGTTGTATCATATATATCTTCGACTATTTTCTTTGATATATCACAGCTTTGTGGTTTTCAATTATTTAAGTTTAAATATGTCTGACGTTGTGCTTTGGATTTCAGGGAGCTTGTTCTTTGTCGTAGTTGGATGGTTTGGTTTCCTTCCTGGGATTTGTAACTTCAACCGTGTTGTTGTCTTATTTATCTTTTTCAACTCTTTTCTTCCATATACATGGATGATGTATTTGTTTTGTCTTATTTATCTTTTCAACTCTTTTCTTCCATATACAAGGCATCTGATGTATTGCGTTGTATATATGGCTGATGTATGACGCCTTGCTTTGGATTCCAGGAGAGCCAGTGGATTTGGAAAGGGAGCTTGTTCTTCGTCTTAGCTGGATGGATTGGTTTCCTTGCTGGGATGTGAAACGTCGACTGTACTTTTACCTTTGCTTATAGGGGTTTATGTCAGATTTTTGTTTCTTTGCTTGGAAATTAATTTTTGGTTGCAATTCTTTTGTCTCTTCTTATGTTTCCCCCTTGGCTAACAATTGATTGTTCCCGTGATTTGTTTGCTGTCAGGGTGCTTTTGCTTGCTTCCATTTATTGCGGTGGCGATTTAGTCTTAAGAAAAGTTGGACAAACTAATCATGATGGTTTTAAGTCGTTTCCACATATTCTCCGACTTGATTGGCTGCAGAGCTTGTCTTGGTTGTGGCAGAAGCTCAATGGGTGGTTTTGTGTCTTATATATCATCTTTAACTGTTTTCTTCGATATACCGCACAGCTGTGTGTTTTTCATTTATTTAAATTTGTATGTCTAATGTATTGCATTGTGCTCTGGATTTCAGGAGAGCCAGAGGATTTGGAAAGGGAGGTTGTTCGCTGTCATAGGTGGATGGATTGGTTTCCTTACTGAGATATCTTAGCGGTTTTGTATTTTATATATTTTCTTCAATATACAACACAGCTTTGTGTTTCTTGTTTATATAAGTGTAAATGTATGTCTGATGTATGCTTTGAATTTCAGGAGATCCAGAGGGTTTGGAGATGGAGCTTGTTCTTTGTAAGAGTTGGATGGATTGGTTTTCTTACCGGAATGCGAAACATCAACTGCTCTAGTTTACTCTCTCTGCCTGCTGCAAGGGATGCGGAGCTTGTCTTAGCTGTGGCAGAAAGCTGGATGGGTGTTTTGTATCTTAGTGTCTTGTTATATTCTTTTCTTTGATATACAACATGTCTGTGTTCTTCATTTAAGCAAATTAGAATATATGTCTGATGTATTATGTTGTGCTTTGGATTTCAGGAGGGCCTTTGGATTCGGTGAGGGGGCTTGTTCCGTCTGATCATTGGATGGTTTGGATCTGTTACTGGGATGTAAACTAGCTGCCGTGTTTTTAGCTTTTCTCTCTGGGGAAACAATCAAATTGTAATCACCTGCTGCCTTTTTGTCTATCTGTGCAGATTTCGGATTAAGCAATGCTTTTCATTTTCCTCCCAAGTGTCAGTATACACAAGATTGTTAAAATTGCTGCCCTGGTCATGATCTTTTCTAGACCAGACTCGAATCTTCTTTGGCAAAGGCAGGAGATATCTCAAAGCTCTCGGCAAGCTGATAAATTACTGATGCATAAAGTAAGTGTTGCCCTGGTCCCTTCTTGTATGCACTTATTCTGAGTTTTACCTTTTCAGGTTTGGTTTAATAGCACTTGTCTATGCATGCTTGCTTCTTATCTCGGACCTGTTTCCAGGAAATGGGTTTTGAAAGAGTTAGGGGAGATAGTGGAGGCAGTGTGGTGTTTAATTTGTCATTGTTTCTCCACATGGATACTTACGCCAAGCAAATGTTCTGGGTTTACCCGACACTGGTAGTCAGGTACTGACACACTGTGTTTCTTATGATTGTTTCTTGAGTTCCTTCATGAGTACTAGTCGCTCTTGTGGCTGATATCTTTTTATTCGTTCTCCAGATTGTGTACATACTGGATCAAGTCCGTGCACTGGAGAATGAGATGCTTTTGAGATTAAAAAAACAGGGACTTAACTGTACTCCTAGAACCCTCATAGTAAGTGCACTCGTTATCTTTTGGTTTCATTAGTATTTGGGTTAGGGTCTAGTTGTTTCTTTGTTCGCTGGTCTCTGTTAAGCTTGGTTTGTTGTTATATGCCTGATATTCGTATATCCGTTGACGAAAGGTTACTCGTTTAATAACTGATGCAAAAGATACGTCATGCAATCGACGTCTAGAAAGAATCACTGGAATATAAATTATGTTCCTTGGTATGATTTTGCTAAGGTCCTGTGTCAATTTTGTTTGTCATTCCTCCTCTGGCTCATGTTTTTTAACCTTCAAGTACATTTTATTTTGAAGGATACCGCAAGAGAATAGCGGTGGAGTTACAGGGAGCTTCAGATTTCATCATTGGAAACTCAGTGATGGTGATTTTGTGCGTCGTGATTGTCATCTGATAAATTGGGAATTACATAGGTGGGACATGATTTTGCAAATCCTTAATTAATCTATCATGTAACAGAGTAATTTATTCTAATTCCTTAATGTTTTTCTTTTGAAGTGGGACTTAGCACACGCCTTGCAAGATGACAAACACGACTTGTACGTCTAAGAACTTGTAAGGCAGGAGACCCAGCGGTACTTGCAAGATGTTTTACATTCTGAAGATCCGGGATCTTGTGAGTGGCTCTGTCACTCATTCCACTAGCCTTGCCTTTTATTTCAGATCGTTCCAATCACTGTAAATTGGTGGTTTCGCTAATTTCTGTTCCATTGGTTCCTGAAGCAGTTGGCGATGGTCACTCAATTCTACTCTAGCCTTGCCTTTTACGAATTACCATAAATGTCAAAATATAAACGGTGTGGATGTAGTAATTTGTTTGGATAAAAAAAAAAAATGAGTGAATGGTGATTGGTAATGATTACAACTTCTATTTTATTTTGTGTTTTTCCATAATCTGTTGAAAAATGTGGATGTTTATTATACTCCCCCAAACCTGGATAAAATGTGGTATATCAAAAGGTTTCAAGGGTTGTGACTAGGCCACCCAATACCATACCATTTAGCCCGCAGCAAGGATTCACCGGACAATTTTTTGTGTTTCGGAATACAGCCCCTTAGAGCACCGAGCTAGAAATTTGGTTAAGAGCTGGCTTGAAAACCTAGCCCAAGTCAAGCTGTAGATCATACATGGTCGAGGTCTTAAAAAGTCGTTGCCACTTGAGAGTAAAAATGTAACACCTTTTCTGCCAAAAATTGATCATCAATGATCAAGGTCAATAAGAGAAGATGACACGGCTACCATCTCTTGAGAGGGGGAAAAGGAGAAATTTATGTCTAGACTCTCTCTAACTGGACCATGACCCTCATTTTAAGTTTGTGTCTGTATGGCTTTCGATGAGGAAGGTGGTCTTGTAATTCTAACAAACCAATTTCTGGTTTTCATCGTCAATTTTATTTTGAAAACAAATCAATCGTCGTTATAATTTGAGATTGGGTTGTAAGTCGTTGTATTTGCATCCCGCCTTTACAAATCTTTGATCATGGAAGGGATTGGGTTGTACGTCGTTGTATTATCATCCGGTTTTCATTTTTGTTCACATAGGATTGCAATCTCCAAACTGTTAGTACTGTACAATCTTACTGATTTATCGAAAAGTAAGTGATTGCCAAACTAACTTATTTGTTTTTTTACTTCTCAAAAGTCGAAGTACTTTGCCAAACACCCTTATTAGACATCTTTTAAGCCATCCTCTGGTTTTAGAAGTTCCATTAGAGGATGTAGACATCTAAGTGGTAATTGAACTTTTGTCCCTACTTTTGATGGTCTACACAAATATCCTTATCACATAATAATTTTGTCCCTCCTTATCCATAAGCCCATCAGGGGTCCAATAAGGTTTTTATTTCTTCCAAATTTGCCCTCCTATCAATCTACCTACTTCTTCTTCTTCTTCTCAATGACGTCTCCAATTTTTCCACCATTTCTATCGCTCCACCACCACCAGAATATCTCCGTCGCTCCACCACCACCACCACCAAGCAATTTTTCCTCCACAACCTCTATTACCTCCGCCACTAAAACAATAGATCTATTGCGATTTATATCTTTGTTTCTCTACCATCTTCATCGCTGCACCACCACCGCCATCATCTTCACCTCCACCACCATCTTCATCGTTGTAATTATCGATCCGTCACTACCTAATCCACCACCTACAAGACCACACCCAACTTTTAAACAATCGATTAAGCCTTCTTAAATTGATTGAGAGACAAATCAATTTATTAACCCATAACAATCTCAAATCCATTAACGAATTCCATCCATCGTTTGCACCTTAACTACACTGCAACTATACTTCACCCGAATTTCATTTCTCAACACCATCGAGTCAGTTTCATCATTAAACAAAACCAAATCAATTAAGTCAAGCCTGTCAATACTCATCTTCAAATTCAAACCAACATCCCATCCAGATCTCGTCCAAGCTTAGCACCAGCCAGTCACAGCTTACTTTCTCTATCTTCTCATATATCTAATAATGACTCCCATTTAATCCAATCGATTCTCTGACTTTGGAGAACAACAGTCCATGTCCAACAACCCAAGGGAGGAATCGTCATTGGTTCTTGCTGGACTTCATGCCTGTGGAGATCTTTCAGTAACCATGCTTAGGTAATCATTAGGGAAACACTTGGATCAATGTATTGCAAGTATTTTTCAACAATCTAACATTTGGGAGTCATTAGTTGACTCAGGACTTTTGTGGAGAGTGAAGAAGTGAAAGCAATAGTGAGCGTTAGTTGTTGCTACAACTTACTCACTGAAGAAGAGCACCCTGAGAATACCAGTCCCCCGTGTGGTTTTCCTTTAAGTGATGGTCTTAATTCAGTTGGACTATCTCTTGGAAGAAATGCCAGGGATCTTGCTTGTCAGGTACCTTGATATCCCAGTTCTCTAATTTAATCGTCTCTATGTATACTCGTAGACTTGTAGTTTCCAAATCCCTTTCTTACAAGCATATGTCATCGGCTGGCTCTATTTATTAGAGTGCAGGGAGATGGAGAAGTTTAACTGAAGTTGCTGCTCTTCAAAATTTTGAGTTGCATGCTTTTCGGGCGGCCTTTCAAATGGTAGATAATTTTTCTTTCACATCTCATTTGCTATTTCATCATGATGAATTTTGATAATCAATTGGTGATATGGAAAGAGAAGCCGATATTCATTTATGTCCTTATTACGGTGTTGTCCCTCTGTAATGTTGGACTGTAAACAAAAGAAATAAAATGAAGTAATAGAAGTTTACTGCATCGTTCCAATATAGGTTCCTGTTTAAAATATATCGTCATAACTAATGTGCTAATCTGTTGAATTTATGGAAATCATATCATGTTGATTTTGTCAGAACTTTAATAATTTTATACAAAATCAAAATTTTAGAGTGAGACAATCTTCTGATATGTTCATATTTTCCTTTAAGGTCCTTGATTTTCCATTTTATTGGCAAAATGATTCATTCTTTATGTTCTTAAACTATTAAGTTCTTTGTAAATACTACCCTAAAGTATTACATACAACTCCTGCAATAGGTCGGCAAGGGAAAGTTCTGCGTCGACAACAATTGATGAAATATTTACAGACCCGTCAGCAGATTAAAGATAGTACTCCGTGTATTCCTGTGGACTCACCACTTAAAAACCATGATACAAGAAGTTGCGCCAATTCGAAAACAGGCGACGTTGGAAAATGTTGGGATCAAACCTTCAATGAGTTGCCAAGAGGTATAACATTTTTTCAGTTACTATGTTAGTTGCAGAATTTACACATTGATGTTACATACTCAGTGTCGATAGATTTTTTGCAGATGAGAAGACATTCGGTCCTACCACTGGTGTTGACACATCTATTAGATAGGTTGTTGTTTCTCCAAGAGCGCGGCAATTCAGTGGAAGCAATAATGATGCCCTTATTTGATCCAGCATTATCACCTCGTAACGTGGCTATAATTGCTCGAAAGATCTGACGAAGGGTTACTTTCACTAATACAGAAAACCATGGTACGTCTTTCAGCATCTACCCATCTTTCGCGCACTCTTTTTTACAGATAGTATATAAGCTTTATTCAAGTGTAGTTTCTAATCCCATTTTTTGGCAGTGAAGCAGGCAGTGATTTTGGATCAACTATGGTTGTTGATCCATATATTTTGGATCAACTATGGTTGTTGATCCAACTGCAATGGATAAACATCCACTGTTGATCCAACTGAAATGGATAAACATCTATTGTTGATTCAACTGAGATTGGTTTTGAAGCTGGTCTTGGATCTGTTGGTGTTTATGAAGCTACATGCAATGAAATATGGTGGTTATCTGGGTTGAAGCAGGCAGTGATATTGGATCAACTATGGTTGTTGATCCATATATTTTGGATCAACTATGGTTGTTGATCCATCTATATGGGATCAACTACTGTTGTTTATCCTTTGACCTCATGCTTTTGTAGTTTAAATCATGTAAATTTGTCTTAATGTTGAACTTGTGGTGCAATGGTAGCATGACTGACTCCATGTCAGATGATGCGTGTTCGACTCACGCCAAGTTCACTCCATTTTACATGGATCAACTATCATTATTGATCCAATTTTACATGGATCAACTTCCATTGTTGATCCACTAAAATTGGATCAACTTCCACTGTTGATCATTTTTTCTTGGATAAACTAGATAAATTTCTACTGTTGATAGTTTTGTTGGTGGATCTGAAACTGCAGCTGATGAAGTGGTAGCATTTTTCCATCAGCTTCAACATGGATAAACATCCATTGTTGATTCAACTGCAATGGATAAATTGCTACTGTTGATCCAACTGCAATGGATAAACATCCACAGTTTGATCCAACTGAAATGGATCAACTATTTTTTGTTTATACAAAAATATTTGAACCAGTGGCGGCGGCGGCGGTGGTGGTGGCGGCGGCGAACTTGTGGTGGCGGCGGCAACAGACTAGTGGTGGTGTAATGGTGGCGGTGAAGGAGTGGTGGTGGAATATTGGTGGTGGTGGCGGTTGGCAGGCGGTGGTTGTTAAACGGTGGTGGTGGTGAAATGGTAGTTGAATGTTGGTGGTGGTGGTGCTAGTAGTGGTGGTGAAGTGGTAGAGGAAGAAATTTGTTGTATTTTGAAATAAAGAAAAATATTATATGAGTGAGGGTATTAAGGTAATCTAATATTAAATGGATAAGGTTATAAAAAAGGAGGGACATATTTATTGTTGCATAAGGATATATTTGTTGGGAGTTAAAAGTAGGGACATATAATTAATATACCCGACATCTAATCACCAGTATGTAAGGTTTGGATTAAATACTTAATTTTATAATGAATCGTTCAAAAAATTCTTAACCAATAAATTTTAGACACATTAAGATCTAAATAAGTTAAAAGGATTGACGGTTGGAGAAGATATTTTTTCACCTCTTACAATTAAGGAAATTTTAGTTTCACATCCATAAAAATGTGGGTTACATATAAGAGTCACATCACATTACAATAACCAGAGCTTAACATTAAGAAAATAAATATAAGACCGCCACGTTCGACATGACATAACGATATAATCAATCCTCCGAGGCTATAAGAGCATCTCCAACAAAAGGTGGAAATTTTATTTTCTTATGACACGTAGGATTCTAGACCCTTATTTAGATTAATTCATTTCGAACAGTAGGTCCTACAATATAGAAGGGGTGCCAAAATAAATATGAAGGTCTTAGAGAAAGTCTTATCTAGACCTTCGGAATGACCTCCGTGTCATCTTTTTAACATTTTTTTTTAATTATTATTTCTAAATAAAATTTTCTACACCAATAGGAAAAAAGAAACCACTTTATTCTTAATCCAAAATAACAAATCCCGAAAATAAGACCTACACCATTGGAGATGGTTAATGAGCAACACACTATTACTTTTTCCACATATATAAAACCCCACAAATAAAGATCTAAATAAAAATTCTACATAGGATTTTTGGCACCCACTGTTAGAGATGCTCTAAGAAATCAGTTAAACTTTATCTTAATTGATTTGCCTTCAACTCAACCAAAATAAGATCCAGTCCATCGACGTCATGCTTACACAGCAGTTTATTAGGCCGACCGAGCGAAGCGAGCGAGGACTCTATATATCGTGACTTTGTGTCAATGTGGGACATGTTTTTTTGTCCAATTTGTCACAAAAAGATTGGATTTGGTGTCCCAAACAGATTTCAATCAACAATGAAATGTCAAAAGAGCCCCTCTTGTTTTCATTTCTCACTGAAATACAACACAAATGAAGGGTAATCACGTAATTTAAATACAACACAAATGAAGGGTAATCATGTAATTTAGCGGACATAAAAATGATTTTTAGTAAAAATCGAGGTACAAGTCACGGGATCGAACCCGACCGCCTACAAAATTTTAGTTTTTTTTTTTCTCTCCTTCTTCTTAAAAACCATGACTACATCACAAGGTTTTTGATGGATTTCAGACAGGGAAAGCTTCTGTTCTTGAAGATTAAGGGATTTGTGAAAGTAGAAGGAAGGTTTGATCGAGATTTTGATACAACATGTAATGGAGATACAATTAACGACATAAATTGAGGAGAGGGTTTTGTTGTACTGATTTGAGAAATTACAGAAGTAGAAAAGGGTATCTGGTGCAATTGAATCAATGGTTTTTTTTTAATTGAATTGAATTGAGAAATTACCCGATTTAAGAAGAATTGAAGGAGAATAATTGTTAATTGTGCCGGTATGGGTGCTGATTTGAAAGAAGCAGATGAAGATGCTATTGTTAATTGTTCGAGTTGTATATGCAATTGAAGAACAAGGAGAAGAGGATGAAGTTGTTCATTGAAAACCACAAGAAGTTGGTGTTGCAGTGAAGAATGTGTTAAAGCATTACTCGGTTGAACCCACCAAGCGTTGGTATGTCAAGTTTGGTTGTCATATTTTAGTGACAAAACTCATTTAAATAGTCGCTTGAATATGTACTAGAGTCAACTTCATATAGGTTAGCTTGAAAGTATTAGGATATGAGACATTACAAGTATTGCGAAGACTTGAAGAAGTGTAGAAACAAGGAGCTACAACGACAACATCATCATTCCACTTGAGGTTAGTGATATTTGACTTGAATTGATTCATTCCCTAACGTATCTTTCAAGTCGTGCATATTGAAAACACAACTGCGAAGCATGAATACTCTAGTTAGACATAGTATGAAGGAATACAATACGAGGTTTATTGATTAACCATTAAACTTTGTAGATAAGACATTGACATAATCGTTTGAATGATATTGTGATTATGTATGGGTATGAGGTGAGGATTTCATCCTAGGAAACAATGTTTTACATGTGTTTTAAGGAAGTAAATTCATGAACTTGTTTTGTGAATCGAAAAGGAAATCTCCAGGCATTATTGGTATTGATATTCATTGCATATCTTATGAACTACCAATATGTGTGATTAGTATAACCGCTCATGACTTGTTTATGTTCTTGGTAAAACTATTCACAAAGGCCTAACTTTTGTATTTGTATGACCTTTATTAGTGAAACCGATATTAAGTAATCACCTGAGATGGTATGATCGATTTCGTGTTATTGGTATGACTGACTCTGGGTAAAGGGGAACCGATCCTAATAAGAGGTGCAACCTATCACAAAGGGGAATCGATCCTTGTATGAGGTGCAACAAGATTTTAGCAGAAAGGGGAACCGATCCTATGGACATGTGTAACACGTTTTTAGGTAAAGGGGAACTGATCCTATGGACATGTGCAACACATACAAGTTTGATACCATATATATATGGGGAACTGATCCTAGTACCTAGTCAACCGAATTTTTGGAAAGCTAGTATGACTATGCACAATACTCACATGGAGGTAGAGCCATTTTATTTTTTTTGTAGAACCGTTAAACCCATGATTTATGATTGAGTGTTCTTGATCAATCACATAGTTCTTCAAAGTCAGATGAACCAATTTTAAACTTGTTTGGAAGTGTGGCAAATCGGTTTCAAGGTTGTAAGTATGAAAGAGGATTTACAAAGTAAGGATGTTGACATACTTTGAACACATGCAGTAACACTTATCTTTTATTGTTCAGAGTTATCCTTAATAGCTAAAGGAAGAAAACCCCGGATCGAAAAATAAATAAGTTAATAATCTTTTGTTTAATTTTATTTTAGGAAAATGAGAATTAGTAGTGTGCATTTACTAGTTAAGATTTTCCAAAGAGATTTTCGGTCAATATTTTGGACAAAGCATTTCCAGGAATTATGGAAACCGAATTTGGAATTTTATTGCATATCTTGAGAATATTTTCGGTTTTGGAAATGCCTTGGTGTCCAAACTTCCTTGTCTATAAATACTTGAAGTTTGCATTTCGGGAAAACTAATCCTTCGTGACAACAAACTTCCTCAGTTGTGTTGTTACTGGTGAAGCCGCCTATTCGGAGAGGCGAGTAACCTAATTAGGCGAAATCTCTTACGGCCGCTCAGTTTAAAATCTTTTTTGGGATTGAGAAGCTCTATTAGTACCGTTGGTGGGAAACTAGATAATTACGGTTAATCTTTTGTTTTCGATTGATTTGATTGACTAACAGTGGTTGAACTTTGATTGCACCTAGTTTGTTTATGCTTGAGAATTTTCTCTTATGATATAAGATTCAATCAAACTAGATCGAAGTTTCGACATGGATCTTTAGACTGTTTGTAGATCTAAGGACGTCTTGTGATAATCCATTGTTAACAGACTCCATTATGTGCGTGATTGATCACAAGAGATTCAAGTTGTTGTGCGCAGGTGTTTATTGAAGATTAAAGAAGATTTGAAGACAGAGAAGACTTTGAAGATTTCTGATTTGGGATCTTAATCTTTGGTGTGCACAATACTTGTTTCGGTAAAAGAGGATCCAACTATAATCGGTTTATCCTTGTGGTAAATTAGATTGATTAGTTGTGTAGATCGGCATCAATATAATTCTTGGTGATTAAAAGTATTGATTGCAAAATCTTAACAATTACTTTGGTAATTGATAATAAGATAGATCTAAGAACCTGATGAAGGAGTTTATTTGAGATAAACAAAAGAGCCTTTGTCGAACTCATATCACTTGGTTGAAAAGAGTCGATACCAAACAGATTTTTTGTTCCTTTACTATTTGGAATACGAACCAAAGGAATTTTTCCAAGTACGTGACTTATTACAGGTCGGAGGCATGGGAATACATACGGAACTAGGTGAACTATAGGTTTAGTTGCTTGGTCTCAACTATATGAAGTTGGTTTGATTTTGTATAACGACTTAATCCTGAGAGTATTCAATTCTGGACAGGGTCCCGGTTTTTTTTTGCATTTGCGGTTTCCTCGTTAACAAAATCTTGCTGTGTCATTTACTTTTATTTTCCGCAATTATAATTGTTATTATTATAATTTAAAGTAAATTACACAAACGTTAATTCCTATTTACTTGATAGCAATCCTATTGTGTTTGGTTAAGTCCGAACCTCTTATCAAGTAAACATACTTTGTTGTTGTATTGTCTCGATCTCGTATCCATAGACGATCACACGAAGTGTGAACCGATTAGTTGTATTGTCTCGACTAAGTTCACAGACAATCACTTTCGAAGAAAGGACTTATAGGTGGAAAAGTTTTAGCTTGAGGTATATTTGGGTACCCTCACCTTTACAGATTTTATTGCGTATATTTATTGCTTTTGCTTAACAAAATTTCGGTACAATTGATGTTTTATTCCATTATGTGCGTATGGATGTGCATGTGATTCAATTGGTTCCGGTTAAGAAAAACTATTGTTATCTTGCTTTATTGTGTGGTATCAATTGTTTAGGCTTGCAAATTGTGGTGCTTTAATGTTTATGTTATTTCAATTGCTTCCGGTTGAAGTGAATAATTGTGCAAGTTGATTTATTTGGTTTGTATGAATTGTTTATGGTTTAACGAAATAAAAGGTTTACAAGATGAATTGTTTAGTCCAATTTAATTCCGGATAAGAGAAACTAAGTTAATTATGATCTTAGTTAGACTTATCAAAGTGGAGGTTTCGGTTATTCAAGTCTAATCGAATCCCTTAACAAGAAATGCTAAACCTAGTATTTTTCTTGTTTAAAAGTTAAAAGGTCTAAGTTATATGGATAATTAGAACTTGATGAGAAAAATAGAGTTATCTTTATTTTGGTCTTATCGAATAAAGCGATTGTATTTGTACAATCGGTTTAGCAAAGGAACTAAGGTGCTTAGTTGATTCTTGGTTTGATAAACTATTTGGGAAAATTGCTTCGGGCAATTATTTCCTTGGTAGCATATCAAAATAAAATTACTTTGTAGTTTCGGTTTTGATATTGGTTATCAAAAATGGTGTGTGGAACCCTCGTGCTTAACTCTATACGTTGCAAGTCTATTGAGATTTGTAAGATTCTTTCAGGTTGTCCTTTATTTTTTCGTTTCTTTGTCATTTTTTGACAAAAAAGGGGGAGAAATATATGGAGTAAACAAGTGATATTGGCATTGATTTATATTGATTGGTATTACTAAGGGAAAGGACATTGGTGCTTAAACGTTTATCTAACGAAAGAGTAAAAGCATAGACTAAGGGGGAGTAGCATATCATATGATACGAATAACAAAGACATGCGGATTGATAAAATCTACTTGTCTCACCTTTAGGGGGAGAGTATTAGCTTTGTTATTGTAATGTCAACATTGGCGTTTATGGATTGAATATATACAGGTTATTGTGCTTTTGAATTCGGGAATCAAGCGTATGTGTAATAAATTCTTGTAATTTGTTTATCCATATGATGTAACAATTTTGTCACTAAAATTGACAAATGGGGAGATTGTTAGAGCATTGCTCGGTTGAACCCACCAAGCGTTGGTATGTAAAGTTTAGTTATCATATTTTAGTGAATCAAAACTCAGTTAAAGAGTCGCTTGATTATGTACTAGAGGCAACTTCATATAGGTTAGCTTAAAAGTATTAGGATATGAGACATTACAAGTATTGCGAAGACTTGAAGAAGTGAATAAGCAAGGAGCTACAATGACAACATCATCCTTCCACTTGAGGTTAGTGATATTTGACTTGAACTGATTCATTCCCTATGGTATCTTTCAAGTCGTGCATATTGAAAACAAAATTGTGAATCACGAACATTCTAGTTAGACATAGTATTAAGGAATACAATATGAGGTTTATTTCTTAACCATTAAACTTTGTAGATAAGACATCGACATAATCGTTTGAAAGCTATTGTGATTATGTATGGGTATGAGGTGAGGATTTCATCCTAGGAAACAATATTTTACATATGTTTTAAGGAAGTAAATTCATGAACTTGTTTTGTGAATCGAAAAGGAAATTGTCAGGCATTATTGGTATTGTTATTCATTGCATATCTTATGAACTACCAATATGTGTGATTAGTATAACCTCTCATGACTTGTTTATGTTCTTGGTAAAACTATTCACAAAGGCCTGACTTTTGTATTGGTAAGACTTTTATTAGTGAAACCAATCTTAAGTAATCACCTGAGATGGTATGATCGATTTTGTGTTATTGGTATGACCGACTATGGGTAAAGGGGAACCGATCCTAGTAAGAGGTGCAACCTATCACACAAGGAATCGATCTTTGTATGAGGTGCAACAAGTTTTTAGCAGAAAGGCAAACCGATCCTATGAACATGTGCAACACGTTTTTAGGCAAAGGGAAACCTATCCTATGGACATGTGCAACACATACAAGTTAGATACCATATATATATGGGGAACCGATCCTAGTACCTAGTCAACCGAATATTTATAAAGCTATTTTGACTATGCACAATACTCACATGGAGGTAGAACCGAAATTTGTTTTGGTAGAACTGTTAAACCCATGATTTTTGATTGAGTGTTCTTGATCAATCACATAGTTCTTGAAAGTCAGATGAACCAATTCTAAACTTGTTTGGAAGTGTGGCAAATCGGTTTCACGGTTGTAAGTATGAAAGAGGACTTACAAAGTAAGGATGTTGACATACTTTGAACACATGCAGTAATGCTTATCTTTTATTGTTCAAATTTATTCCTTAATAGCTAAAGGAAGAAAATCCCGGATCGAAAAATAAATAAGTTAAGAATATTTTATTTAAGGTTTTTAATTTTATTTTAGGAAAATGAGAATTAGTAATGTGCATTTACTAGTTAAGATTTTCCAAAGAGATTTTCAGTCAATATTTTGGACAGAGCATTTCCAGGAATTATGGAAACCGAATTTTCGATGTATATGTTTTGAATGCGGTGTGGGAAAAATACATCACAGTGAGTTGTATTTCAAGCCATCAACAATAGTTCTTCATGACTTTTTTTTGTCAATTACGGCTGAATAGAGATGATTGATTGTGAATTTAGAGTTTGTATCAGTTTAGAATTGATGAATGCTTGTTAGATTTGAAGTTGCAGGTAAAGAAGAGGCTATTAATTGAGGCGCAAACACCAACAATTTTCACCTTTTCATCACCAGAAACAGGCTTGTGTTATAGGGCCTACGGCCCATGGGTGTGCGGCCCAACTAGAATCCTAAGGGTTTCTCTTTACATGTACTATACATATGTAATATGTTGAACCCTAATCAATGGACATCCTTCTCTTCTCCGTCTCTCTATCTTTTCATATCCTTTATACTACAACACGTTATCACCACGATGCTATATAGCGGATCTATATCTGATTGATTGATTATTTTTTTTCCTACACGGATGATTTCCATCAAAGCCGGAATTAAATCAGATAAGTTGGATTTATTTTTCATAATTTTTAATTTTTCCATTGTTTTTGATTTAAACATATCCAATATAATCGTGATTCTGTATATAGATACTAGCGAGCATAATCGTGATAATTAATTTGACCAGTAACAAGCAAGATATTAAATCCGAAAATTGATTTGATCTGTAGAAGCTACATATCTACAATATGTTGTCGAAAAGTGATGAAAAGTGATTTGATTTGTACAAGCTATGTATCTATGCGAATCCCATTCAGTGATTGCATTGTATAATAATTAATTATGTATACGTTTGTGTAGGGATCGAACTATGTGAAGCTGCCGCCTGAAATCCTCCACAGAACCTCAATCTGATACGGGAAGGAGGTGAAGTCAACTCGGTCCCGATCCACCGGTTCAACTCGGTCCCGATCATGTTCCTGTCTTGTCCGGTCCTGTTCCGGCCTTGTTCCTGTTCTGTACTGTTCATGTCATGTACTGTTCCTGGTTAGGGGCTTGAGGTCGGGCGCGACTAAATCCGTTTCGGTTCTATCTATATGCAGTAGGAACCAAATTTTGAGGTATGTAATTATAACGTGAGTTTTTATATGCTAAGTTTATTTACTCGCAAGGCTTTTTTTTTTTTTTAGAATATGCGTAGTTTTGTTTATTTTTGTCTTAAAATAAGTCAACAGCATATAAACGGTCAATTTAAATTATTTTTATTGATCTCAGTCATTAATAATTTTGGTCTTAATGTTATTTGTTCTCTTGAATATGATATTGGATATGGTTGAATGGTGTATTTTGTTTAATTGGTTGTACCAACTCAATTCCAGTGTATTTATTTGCGGCTTACAAGTACTTGAGCACCATTATTGGATACTTGATATTTTCCCACATTTTTGAATGTTCCGTGGAATGTATCCATTTGCTCGAGTATTAATCTATCAATAATTTCAAAACATATGTTCAAATAAAATCACATGTATTCCAATTTTTGTGGAAGAACTAAAAAAAGATGATATGTGTTACAGGGCCTACGGCCCATGGATGTGCGGTCCACCCAGTTTCACTTTTATATGTATATACATAAACCTATGTAATATAACTGATACTCTCTCCAATAACATATTTGTTTTCCCTTGTCTCTACATCTTCTATCTTCACCTCAAATCCTCCTAAAACACGTTATCAGCAACGATTTCTACAGAGGTAAAGTTGGATTTTGATTTGATTTTTTTTTTTGTCTAATGGATCGAATGAAGTTTCAGAAATCTCCATCGCCATTGGATATATACTTATGTTCTTGGATTGAAGATCCACTTCCTTTGCAATAATCCGCCTCTTCAGACAACGATTCCATAGAGGACAAATCGAATCTGAGACGAATCAAAAGATAAGTTCATCTTCCCATCTGTATTTTGGATTTATTTATTTAATTCATCGTGTCTGTACCGTCGATTTTTTTTTCTTCTTTAATCCATCAGACATCAAGCCTCAGAAGTACGTTTTTGGGATCTTAATCGGTACTTCTATTATTTTATTATAATCTTTCTCTGAAAGTGCCAAAGACGTTCAAGAGGTATGATACTCAAAAAATCCATATTATTTTATTATTATTATCTCCATTTGATTCATATACTTGTCCGCTATATGTATCCATGGATGGTTAAGTTGATTGAGTGCACATGATGTAACTGTTAGTGATCTAATAATTTGTACATGCTATTTTGTCCAATTGCACACATTATGATGGTATATAGATTCCCCATGTAATAATTGTATATATATTGATGATTGATTGAAGTATGTTAATGGTAAATATTGTTTGTTCTTATTCAAATGCATCATGATCTCAATTCTGTTTACGATGTGTTTGATTATATTATTTTCTTTTCAATCCATGTTAAAACTTAGGGATCTCTGTAAAAAAAAAAGAAAAAAAAAACGTATTCATCATTATTATTTGCTTAATGCCCTCCTGGTATAATAATTTTTGGATCTTTCCCTTTTACGATAAAATGATTTGATAACGTCTAATCTATCATCTGGACTCTGATTATTTCATCTTGATTATTATTTTATTTATTTTTGATTTGTAATAATTGCTTCATGTATTTTTGTCTGCCATATTTGATTATTTCATCTTGATTGATTTTGTCTGCCACTTTTAATTTGCTCACATGCGTCCTTTTATGGGCATGCCTTTTCCCCTATTGATTTGATGTCCCCATGATGCTTTAACGATTATATAAATTGATTTTTTTTTATATATCAATGAAAGTCCTTCCATTGTGTGATTGCATTTTATAATAATTATTAATTCACTCTCTGGATGTTTTTGTTGCGATTGCATTGTGTGTGATATTAATCCCGCCGCTGAATCCTTCCGAGTACATGAGGAGAAGGAAAGTCGATCATTTTTTTTTTATTTGATTCGGGAAAAGAGAAAAGTCCCAACCCGGTTCAGTCCAATCCGACCCGGTCCGACCCTGTTCCAGCTGTCTGCCCTGTTCCAAGTTCTGGGGCGTGGGTGATCAAGTCCGTTCTGATTCCATCTATGCGCAGCGGGAACAAAAACATCAGGTATGTAACTAATGTTAAGTTAATGCGGGATTTAACATTAAATACTTACCGGACTTATATTTTTTAGAACATACCTAGTTCTTTAATTTTTCTTATTTTTTTAAGATAAGTCCATATCGCGTAAACGATCAACTTAAATTATGATTGTTGATCTCGATCATTAATAATTTTGGTCTTAATGTTATTTTATTCTCTTGAGTATGATATTGGCTATAGTTGAATGGTGTGTTTTGTTCCATTGGTTGTACCAACTCAATTCCAATGTATTCATTTGGGGCTTAGAAGTACTTGAGCACCATTATTGGATACATGATATTTTCCCAGATTTTTTGAATGATCCGTGAAATGTATCCACTTGCTCGGCTATTAATCTGCCAATAGTTTCAAAACATACGTTCAAATAAAATCACATGTATTCCAATTTTTGTGGAAGAACTCACAAAATATTGTATGAGTCATAAAATTTTCATTTCTCTACTTCATCCATAATACTAATGAACCGGTATATGTTGAAGTATGACAACAAGAAAATTATATTTAGTAATATATTCAACCTAAAGTAAGTGGTTGACATGTGTAATGAGATTCTCTTGGCCTATTGAGATAAAGAAATTTCTCAAATTAAGCTAAATATAGCAAAATTGAAAATGGAACCCCAAAGTAATGACGGTTAGACGTACCGACTCATATAAAGTGTGTGAAATGGACATATATATCATGAAATATAAATATAAATATAAATATATATATAATTGTTTTTCCCCAGCAGTAATGACACCAAAGTATATGTATCAATTAAATATGGGATGAAGCTAAGATGTAATTCTAAGCTCCCATCATAAAGAAAGAGTTGGAAATGCACCTGGTCATAGGTGTTGGTATATACAATATAATGTGTATGTGTATCATAGTAACAACCAATTTTCACATCAACTTTAATGGCAGTAAGAGATTTGCCTGGCCAATTGACTATCTTATCGAGTGCAGCACTGCTCATTTTTTTTTTCAAGATAGAACAAAGACGTCGCAAGATATCTAGATGTACCAAGAGATAATCACACCTTGTTAAATTCCAAAGTAACCCGTCCAAATGGATATCATGTGGAACCTCACAATGATGAGAATATAATTAATTGCATCTTTTATAGTCTCTAAAGTATTTGGAAGAAAACATACTTTAGATTAGTGAAATGTAAATCACTATAGTATTAATTGGGATTATTGAATCCATATTGTTTCCAACGATGAAATGTTAGAAATTGACTCACACAGGATTTGGGCATAACTATAAAGCAACTTTGGTTGTGACATGATGATCGTTTTGAAAGGACTCATGCGAACATCACTTTCTTTGAGTGAACAAAAATGGGAACAATATTGACAGAATGTGAAGTAATGACATATCTCTCAATAAGTGTTTTATAAAGTACTAGATGCACAACCCCCTCCTCCCTCCCATTATGCTTTTAAGTAAGAGAGCATATCACTCATTTTACAAAGTCTTCAGTAAAACAGGATCGAGACCATCCTAAGATGCAAATGGTAAAAAATCCATATTACAAAGATAACAAGGTAAAATTTAGAAAAATATTCATGAAGAATGCGGACCATTAAAGTGACTGATGGATCTGGTGAATGTTTTGACATTTTGGACTAGTTATAGTTCCCAAGAAATTTGCGTTTGAAAACTCCTAGCACATATTACATAATGCAAAGTGCAAAGGCTAACCACCCCTGTTAATGCTAGAGAATTTACATCAAAAGGACTTGATGAATATTGCGTGTTTAATAGGATCAATGCAGAGCATCTTATACCCAATGGTCTCGCACATGCTACCAACAAAGGTTACAGATGATGCCTAAGGAATAGGTTATGCGTACCAACCTATCTTTTATTGCGTTGGGGATATGCAATATTACACGCATCTTACTTAATTCGTTTTTAGAACCCAATATTAGTCAACCTTTTCTGCGTACCAGTTGGTAAATGGATTTAAGACTGACATTGTGTTCTTACGCATTTTTGGTTGCACTATATATGTGCCATTACGAATCTACATCGTACTATGATGGGTCTTCAAAACTGTTAAGTAGTTATGTTGGAAATGAGTTCCCAACAATTATCCACATTTTAAAACTTTTGGCAGGAGATCTCTTACCGCTAGATTTGCGGGTTATCACTTTAATGAGACAGTCTTCCCGTCATTAGGGGGAGATAAAAAAAAGTATTTTCTAAGGGAACGACATGAATTGTCGTGGTGTGTTCCCACTATGTCTCATATTGATTCTTATACTCCACAAATGTAAATGTGAAGTGATAAAGAATATTCGGTTTTCAGAATGTACACTGATGTTGCTAAATTGATGATGAGATCACACATACCAGCTGCAAACCTACCTGCAAAGTTACAAATACACAATATGGGATATACACCATAAACTAAGGTGTTGCAACTACACTCATATGGGAAGTGTGGTTGAGGCCGTGGCTCCATAAAGGAAGTTGGAGATACCATTTTGTTCGATCAATCCTCACCTAGAAAGGAAGTAGGTGAGTAAGGCACAACTTATTTATATCATTAGAAATCACCTCATAATATTGTCTCTGAATATGTCCATGAATCAAATGGGAGGATGCTCCGAAGTTTTAAATGATTCTAGAGAACAATGAAATCCTGACGGATTATGAGAATGCACATGAGTCAATGGAAGGATCATGCGTGCACATTGATGATATAATCCATAATTAGTTGCTCCAGAATTAGAGCAAAATGAGATCGAACCATGTTTTATTTTGATTAATTTCAAATAAATAGCATATTCGGCCTACGCAATCCTGGTAGAACTTAGTTCTTTGACAAATATACGGGTATTTGGTATGGTAGTGCTAACCAACCTAGTGTAAAGCCTATGGGACATATGTGGTTATTTGTCGCAAAGTGTAGTGAGAAGAATGAGGTCTTAAAGTATAAAGAATCACCTTGTGGCGCGAGGTATCTCACAAACCCCTGGATCGCTTACTCTTTTGAACATCTTAATGTTCAGTTAATTAGTTTGCTTGGTAGTTTCAAAAGAACTTGAGACATAGTAGATGTGGTTATATCTCTGAAGATTTAGGCTCAAAGATATTTTCAAAAGTGCATGGTGGCCTTTTACTTCCCAAGTCGAATGACTCTAAACCACGGAGTGTGTTTGCAGTTACACTAGAACACTCACTTATTGATATAAGCAATCATGTGGATGTGATATACCCGTCTAAGTGACTATTTGATTGGGAAGGGATAAACAAGTAAGGTTTCGTCATGCGTATTAAATAAGTTCCCGATTCAGAATTATAGCTATTTATGTCAACGATATGGACATGATAAGTACTCTTAATGGAATAAGAGATCTTACAAGCTATTTAAAATCTGAATTTGAGATAAAAATCTGGGAAAAGCTCGATCGAATAATGAGCTTGTGGTATATTACCCCACAACATTTCATTTGTCTAAAGTTGTCAGGTAATTTAACAAAGACATGCATCCTGATAGCACTCCCATGATTAGTCTAGGTTCAAATGTAAGTATATGACCATTTCGTCTAAAGGAAGATGACGAACATGTGTTGGGAGATGAAATTCCCTTATCTAGGTACAATAGACGCATTTTTGTACTTAGTATAATAATGTACTCGATTAAATTTTACATCCTCAGGGAACTTGTTAGCTAGATATAGCTTCGCGCCAACGCAACGTCATTGGAATGATATAGTGAATGTAATCATGTACTTAAAAGTAACCATTGACATAAATTTGTTTTATCCCTACAAAGACATTAAAAGGAATGCTAATGAAAGTGCAATCCAAAAGTTGTTGATTATGAAGGAACAATAATCTCTTCTCCAACGAAAGTAATAAGAGGGAGATATGGTAGATTATTTTCTAAGTCATTACCGATATTCAGTTTTGAAATATATATGACTAAAGGAACTGTCTAACAACAATTCTGAAAGTAATCAGGGGGAGATGCCGACATCATGGGGAGGATCCAAGGATATGATGTCGACATAATTTACTTCGAAATTAAAGTTGTGTTGTACTTTTTTTCTTCCTTCGATCGAGAATAGTTTTTCCCAAAGGGTTTTGTTACTCGACAAGGTTTTTAGCGAGACAATACTAAAAATATCAAGTATGTTGAACGTTGAAGATATAAAGATCGTCGTTGATATTATTGAATATATCTTGATCAAAGAAATGAAATGCGATATTATGTTAAGCAACGTAACTTCCAGAATCAACAACATTGTCTTATAAAAATTCATGTCACCAAAGTAAAGTGTGATAAACTCCTTTTGACTGTATTAGACTAATGAAAATTTTCTGAAATCAGGGGGAGCATCTAATGGTTTGTTGAAATATTTTCCTTCACCGAGGTTAGTTTTTCCCATAGGGTTTTATTGCTCGGAAAGGTTTTTAATTAGACAACAACAAACATAGGGAATTAACTTCCCAAGTAAGGGTATTGTCTTTTCTAGAAGGATTTTATGCCTAAGAAGTTGTGAGGCAACTAATCAACTTCAACGAAGAAAAGTGATCATCTGCAATGGATCACCTTTACTTTCATCTGTCACGTTGTACTCTTTTCCCTTCGTCAAGGTTTTGTCCCACTGGGTTTACTTGTCAAGGTTTTAATGAGGCAACATATTCGAGTCCAACTATGCTCTAAGTTTGCTTAATATTGTACTCTTTTTCTTTAGTCAGGTTTTGTCCCTCTAGATTTTCCTAACGAAGTTTTAACGAGGAAATTAACTTAGACTCGTCGGTATTTCAAGATCGTATTGTATGTGATGAACTACATGTAAAGTACGAGATAACATGTGAAGTACTACATGTAAATAGTTGTACCAAGGTTTTATCCCACTGGGTTTTTCCTTGTCAAAGTTTTAATGAGGTAATTGATTTCGGCACAAGTCATCATGAAGAGGACGACATTTGAAGATCTACATTCGAAGCACTATACGTGAAGCATTACAAACGGAGTTCTATTGGACCACACAAGGGGGAGTGTTGTAGGGCCTACGGCCCATGGGTGTGCGTCCCAACTAGAATCCTAATGGTTTCTCTTTACATGTACTATACCTATGTAATATGTTGAACCCTAATCAATGGACATCCTTCTCTTCTCTGTCTCTCTATATTTTCATATCCTTTATACTACAACAGATTGGAAAATGTTGACATAATTCCTGAACCAGTTTTCTTTGCTCACCCAATTCCAATTGTTTGCAATACCTACTAATTCATTCCTGATAGCCACCGGAATTCCCAAATCAGAAGGTGAAATTTGATCAAATTTAAGGTGTCAATTAAGTTAGTTTAATTACTTGATTCATATAAATTGAGGATGTAATTGATGGTTAAAGTAACTTGCTCATGTTTATCTTTTCATGATCGACTTTCAATTCTGCAATAACACTATTGAAGTTGTCCTGCTAATTTTATCTACGAACAAACACGATATCACTCATTTTATCTGTGTGGATTCCATTTACTAGAACCGATATTTGGTATGAACCAAAACATTAAATGAGATTATGCACTCCCTAGTATATGGGGCTAGTGGATCTCCCTAATAATGCATATTTATGAAAGGTGGGGTTCGCTTTGCGGTTGTAGTTAGTGTCCAGATATGATAGACGCATTTATGTGTCTATTTTGTTCTCAATTTTCTGTATTGTTAGTACCCATTTGTGTACTTATTTTGGTATTTTATCTCTTTGTAGGTGTTTTTGGAGAAATAAGCCTTTGTGGAGAAATTGGCTCGAAAAGTGGCATTTAGACCTCCAGAGAAAATTACTAAAGGCACCCGGAGAAAGTTATATAAAGGCACCCGGTTGATAAGGGGTGGCCACTTGCTATTCGCACCGCTAGTCCGGATAAGGGGAGGTCATCTCCTACCTTTTGAATAGAGCTGGCAAACGGGCGGGTCGGGGCTGGCCCGTTGCGGGTTACACGGGTTCGGGTTAACACGGGTCAAAACCCGCGGGTCGAAATTCTCTACGGGTGGTCATTTCTTTAACCCGTGCCCGTAACGGGTAAAGCTTGCGGGTTCATGGGTTACCCGGCTTGTTTAATTAAAAACCAAATTAAAGCTTAATTTAAATTGAAAATAAAATGAGTACAATTTGAATCATCTAATCATTCATCTAATCGAAATTAAAGCTTAATTTTAACGGAAGACAAAAATGGGAGACAAGGTTAATCTAAAATGAGTACAGATTATATCTTCAATCGCAGCAAGAATTCCATACACATTTGTGTTCTCTTCTCTGCTCAAACTCATACATATCAAAGATTAGTAAGACTGTAAGACCATTTATACATCATTAAACACAGAAGAGTCGTAAGACCATTTATACATCATTAAACACCTCAAATGTCATAGCTCTCATTCTTTCCAAACCACACAAAGACCCATAAGGACTCGGGAGAAGCCATGTTCCTAAAAAATGAGCAATAAATCAATAAGTAGCCAAAAGATAAAAAAAAAATCATAATACACAAAATAAAAAATCCAAATAGGAAATGAATCTGCGGTGCAATTAGAAATCACAAAAAACCCCAAATTAGAAATCAACACAAACCCTAACCACCATTACAAATACAGGATACTTGAACAACCTTAGATAATAATGAATTAAACAAGGGGTTTTTCTTCTTTTTGCATACATGGTACTTTGAACAAACTTAGATAAAGATTTTACAAACCCAAAATTGAGAGTATCATAAAAGTGATGGAGATTTGATACCTGTAAATTTTGGAGAAATCCAACTGAACCTGAAAATCATCAAAAACAATTAAAACCTCTGCATCAAACAAATTGAATAAACAAACATGTTATAAAAACACAAACAGATTCATCGAGAAGATGTAAAGAGAATTATGGGTTTGGTTTATTATTCACCTTCAAAGAAGAAGACGACCTAAAACAGATCTGAGATTTGTACAAAATAGAATCTAGATTTTAACTTTCTAGAGATGATTCTGATCCACACGCTAATAATTGGATTGTTCTCGTGAAAAAAAGAGAGAATGGAAAACGTTAGTTTAATCTGTGAGATGGAGAAATTAATCTGTGAGATGGAGAGGGCGAGAGGCAGTGGAGAAGAAAGAAAAGAGGAGGAAAAATGACACCTTCTCTAGGGTTTTTTGGCTTTTATATCCTAAACTAACGAATGAGATCAATCCTATATAATCTGATTTGGAAATTAAGTATAACTTATTATCAGATTTGGATTCTGGTTTAACCCGCGGATTTACGGGCCGGGACGGGTTAACCCGTTTTCTCACGGGCCACCATTTCTCTAACCCGAACCCGGCTTGTTTAGACACCAGCCGAGCCGGGTCGGGTTTTTTTACGGGCCGGGCCGGATAAACCCGCGGGTTTTGGCTTGTTTGCCAGCTCTACTTTTGAATTTGGAAATTGGTAGGAAAATTGTTAAGTAGCGAACCAAATTTAGGGTTTGAATTTCGGACGTGTTTCAGGGAGATTTAATCAGGGATTTTCATTGCCATGGATTGGATTAAGCAGAACAGGCCTGGTATGGGTGTCCTGATCGATTAAATTGGGCCATATCTCGGTAAAACATGGAAGTTCTTTTCTCGGGTTTTGATGGTATTACCGTGGGAATTTTCTCAGTTATATTTGTGGAAGATGCATACAAAAATGGAAAGTATCTCTCTGGATTCGATTTTGTCAACATCAAAGGAGCGTTTGGGTTAAAAACGGGAGTAGACTATGCGTAAAATAAAACATGGAAAGTAATTGATTTCTTCACTTAAGAAAAGAAGTTTATCATCGAACAAGGAAGGTTTGAGGTATTAAAGGGACTTTTAGATTGAATTTTGGAAGTTATATGATGTTTGGAAGAAGAAATATCTTCTTAGGATTTGGTCTTGTCGACGGAAGAAAGATTGGGTTAATAATGAAAGGAATCAGAAGCGATGAATGGAATGACCAAGGTTCGTAACTTGCAGAGAGGAAAACAGTAAGAATTGAAATATTTCTCGAAATACCTTCGCCTGTGGTGTATATATAGAGATGGGTCAAGTCAAAGAAGGGTGTCGAGAGTTTGGGAGTGAAGACAGAGCATTGCAGGAGGTTGCTGTAAATAATAGAAATATTTGCAGAAAACTTTTCTGTTGGTGCAGGAAGAACTTCAAGAACACGAAGAACAGACTGCCAGAAACAGTCATTTTTTAATAGTACCTATAACACCCGCTTTGAAACAAATAATTTGAATATGTACTTCTGGCAACAGCCTTTCTGTAACATAGATACATCGTTGCAATTGAGCTGCTTTCTTCTTTTTCATATAATTCTTCAATAAAAACACCTTTTGAGTCATAGATTATTATTTTGAGCGAGTATTTGACATCATGAGCTAAACCCCAACACTGGGGCGACATAGGAAGGTGTATTCCATCCATGTGGTAATTTAGTTATTCTTTATTTACTTTTTGCACCGATTTTAATTGAATTAAGATTTTGATTAATTACTTGTGATTTTGTTTGATGGAGCATGCTTAGTCCTAGGGATTCTTGATGCGCCATTCTTATAATCTACAAGTAATATTTTATGGAATCTACTTTGGCAAAGAATAGAGTTAATATTTGTTTTGTTTTGAGCTATAATTTCTTAGGATTAATTTCTGAACCACTTGAATATGGAAAACAGAGAAATCCCGAGTCTCAATAATCTCTCGATATTTGTGACAACCTTGTGAATATTAATAAAAACCAAACAAAAATTACACAAAGCTTTTGGTTGGTAGCCTAGCGACAAGCTGAGCCACAACTCCTCTTTGAATAGAAACACCTAAACGATGGAAAATAAAACTACCTAATCCACTACTAGCATCATTACTAACTAAGCAGTTCCTTAAGCGCTTGAAAAAAACCAAAGTATCCTCACCAAGTTCCCCTAAGGTAGAAAAAGCCAGAACACCTAAACCATAACCATGTGCAGCACACTTGTCTAAGTATTTAGTGCGTTTACGTGAAACGGCACTAAAGATAGCTTTACCCGGAGCAAAGGAGCGGACACCACCACCAGTGAATGGAGAGACACCTGTAACATCCATACACACATCTTGCCCATTTTCCCATTTGAGAACAAGGATATCAACAGGCTTTAGATCTTGACCATCATCAGATTGAAGACCGAGAGATACTTCCTTCTGCGCGGGAACATTAGCCTTGTAGCAAAAGTCAAAAACCGTGTCTCGAACCACATCATGACGGAATTTGTAGCCAATATCCTTTGCACAATGAAGCGCATGATCTCTAAAAGCATCCATGGGCTTGTTACAACTTGGGCATAAACTATTCTCAACAAACAAAGGAATACCAAAACGATAGCAAAGCACATCTCTAAATTTTCTGGGACCAAGACATTGGTTAATCCCACTGATTGGAACCGCCAAAAGGTAGTCCTGAGCATGATTGACCCGGTTACATTGCCATAAAGCGGAATCTCTTTCAGACATCTGAAATTGGTCTGGGATACACTTCTTAACTGCGTCAAAATAAACAACTTCCAATGAATGCATGGAAGGGGGGCAGTATCATCGACACTGTAAGTAGATGGTAATCCACATACCTGGATAAATTTCTGAAGAGCCAACTAAAAATATAATCCTTTGTCCGTTGGGAATAAATCACCAAGGATCATTTTCTGCACTGAAGTAGTCTGACTTTGAGAGGCAAGATAGCAGTAAGCTCGAGTATCCACCATAGTATAGATGCCAAGTCCTCCATCCTTAATAGGTAGGGTAGATGATCTCTTCTGTAAAGGACCAAAGCCATCACCATCCCCAGTAATCAAAAGCCTCAAATACTGATACAGATGGTCATCAAATAGGTCAGTAGCCGGTTGTAGAGCAGCTGGATTAGTAGTGCACATAGCAAAATAAAGTCTAGATACACCGGTGCAATTGCGAAGCAAAAGCATCTCACTTTGCGGATCCCTGAGTTTTTTAATCGCGTCCATTAGTTGAATAGTTTTGTGAACTCTATTCAACACCAAGTCGCTGATGAATCCCAAATCCAAACTCACAGGGTCTCCTAAAAGTTTAATACCTTTGGAAGGTCTACCAATATCCGGAGGGAAAACATCTTCAATAGTACTTCCGTCTTATTAATGTTGAGATGTAAACCCATGACTGGTCCTTCAGATTGAATTATATGCAAGGCCTTAGCTACCTCCAAAGTATCTCCAATTATTGTGCCATCGTCAAGATACCATGCATGAAAATCAAGTTTACATTGAGAAGCAATGGTCTTCACTAAAGGGTGAAGTGTCAATGAAAATAACAAGGGACCGAGAGGATCCCCTTGTTGCACACCAAGAGAAGAAGACAAAATATATTGGGCATAATAAAGCTTAGCAGGCCGTAGGTAACAAAACTCTACCCAGCGAGAAATACCTGGACAATGAAGACGAACTTCTTTGATGAGTTTGGATCTACATACCATGTTGAAAGCATTGGAAAAGTCAATTAGAAACATTTACATATCCATATAATAATAATCAATACCTTGTGAATATATTTTATTTTATTTATTTTTAAATCTTAAATAAAACCTCAACGAGTCCGAGTGAACGTCATCCTATTTACCACTGTAAAAACTACACCAATTTTTGGCGCCGCCGACACTGACTTGTTTTTAGGTTAGGTTTTAGATTTTTATTTTTAGTTTTTAGTTTTTAGGTTATTTTATTTTATTTTATTTATTTTGTTAAATTTTACTCTAGGTATTTTTGTTTTTGTTGTGTAGGTTTTGCTGGAAACTAAAGGTGGAAAGTTGGACTTGCCTAAAAGAGCAGAAAACCCCAAACACTTATTATTATTTTATTTTATTTTTTAGATTTTATTTATTTTTAGAACTTTTCTATTTTGTTTGCTTGTTTGTATATATTTTATTTATTTAAAAAGAAAAACACAAACACGAACGCACACGTGCACTTCATATTGCATCGTATGGCACCGATTTGTAGGAAAACACGTGGTTTAGTAAAGTGGACCATTTGGGAATTATCATCCGAAACACCACAAGCCTTAGCCTAGTACCTTTGACCAGTCTCTAGCTGTAGGTATATTTTGCTAAAGGTAACCCAAGCCTACCAAAAATAGTGAACCCCAGCATTTGCATTTGCACGTGCACATATTATGTCGAACTAGTATTTTATAATAGCCAATACAATGAATATCCGACTGAGCAAAATGGACATTATTCTTATTATGACCATAGTGTGAATAGTGGTTTGGAACGCCAATCTTTTCAAGGTTATGTTTCATTCCAGGGTGAGCCCAATTACTATTCGCACACCCACCAGTCATATGAGAAAAACAATCATTTTATTTCTCTAGAAAAGGCTTTCATGAGTCATACCTTATTTATGAAGGAAACCTTTAATATTTCGGACGAGTCCCTAGAGCATAACCTTGACAACTCAGTCTCACTGATCATAAGACAATTTAGAGATCTTATTTTGAAGAAAAGTAAACGGTTCATCAAAGATAAAACCAGGTCATCAATTAAAACTCATGATCGTCCCCCTCATAGAAACAAGGACGCCGTAAACACTGATGATGAGGACATGCCACAGTGCTTCAAGTGTAAAGGTTTTGGTCATTTTTCTAATGAGTGTCCCAGTCGTAGAAAATACAGTGGTAAAGGTCTTTCTGCAACTTTTGATGAAATGTCTGATCTCTATGATTCGAATGTAGATGAAAAATCAAGTGTAGCACTCCTTGGAGAAAATATTAATTTTGATAATTGTAGCAATACGTACATCAATATTAATATTCTTCTTGGAGAAACTTCTTCAACCACTTTGGAGGATAAAATGGATTTTACCCTATCTACTGAAAATTCTATCTCGCATGTTTCAGGTACTTCAATTTGTTTAGCAGCATGCTCATCTATGGTGCATGAACCGTCCTCCACATTGACATGTTCTTATTGTACTATTGAGGGTCATGAACTCTCTAATTGTTTCAAGTACAAACATAAAATAAGATATGTCAACAAACTTCAACGAAGAGAAAATCGATTAGCAAGCAAGCTCAAACTTGTTCTGAAGTCGAACTCATCTGAGGTATGTAAATTTAACTCATCTCCAAAGAAGTTAATTTCTAAAGAAAAAGATAAACGTCTACGGAAAAGAACCAGGTCTAAACGATCTATGAAGAAGGGTACAGAAAATTCCATACAGGGATTACTTAATGGACATATTATTGTTCACCCCAACACAGCCTAACCATGTTGAAAGTGCATCTTGTCTCATGTGCCCGATTTCAAAGAAACAAGAGTTATTCACAAATCGGGTTTTGGGAAAATAAAAAATTTTGTTTTCTAGAATTCTGTTGATCTTTTCATATCCTCAATTGGCATTGAAAAGGTTTTCCCTGTTTGATTATTAAATGAGGGTTAAAATCGACATTTTTTTTAGGGTTAAGAGTTGTGTGTACGTGAATCCTATTTACTATGTATATAGGTTCTGTAACCCTACATTCCTTTTTCCTTCCCTGATAAGCTTTTTTTTATCAAAAGATTGCTTGTGGAGCTAGTTTTGTGTATTTCTCTTACAATTTCATATTTGAATGAAGACTCCAAGTATCATATCTTCTGATGGAAAAGATGTTAATATGATTGTTAGGCCATCAATCATGAAGGAAAAAGATAAATTTCATTCCTCTACAACTTTGAAGAGAAAGAGGAAGAATATGAAGAAACCAAGGGCTAACCCCACAAATCTTCAGAAGTTTTCTAGTGTTCTTTAAGAGTTGAAAGAAACAAGGATGGAGATGCAGCAAGTAAAGGATATTGTTTAAGATATCTTTAAATTCAGAACTCCCTAGTTCGGCATCAGTCAAGAAGGTTTGTTGGAATTGATTCCTTTCTTCATGAACCGTATGTTCCAATGTCTATTGACGACATGGAATCCGGGGACGATAAAGAATTTTTCAAGATTCTTAATGTCTAGGAAAATTCTTATGAGAATTTATTCTTATGTTTTAAGAAGGATAACTAGGGTTTGGAATAACAAATATTGTGATTACACATAGCTATTGCTGACGATTTTCATCTTGCGATGTTTTAGATTTATTTATTTTAGTTCTAAGTTTTTGGAAGATGATTTTGCAGTATTAATCTTTATTGGTTTTATATATCGAAAAAATATGTTATGGGATATGTGTGTTTACGTCTGTGAACTATGATTATCTCATATGCTCAAAAGTTAAGTCAATTATGTCTTTATGCAAATATATTGATAAAAGATGGAATGAACTTTTGAATATTCCGCAGTATTGATCTTTCCCTGATCCACTTCTATGTGAAAGTACTGTATGGCTCCGTAAGTTTTTTTATGTTGAGAATTTCCGATTAAATTAATCATTAAGGTCTTCTTGTGGTTAATTTATTCGATTTTTCTGGATACAAATTTCATGTTTCATGTAATTTGTTAATGTCCAAGGAAATTCTTCTTTTCTCATGAAAGTAAGGTCGCTCTTGTTGTTCTTCTGGGAATGACATTTTACGGGGGAAAGTTCTTAATTGGACTTGTGCTTAATTGCTAAATCTTTGTGGGGAGTGCGACTGTGGAATATTGTAGGAGTTATCTTGTATATTTATAAACTCCTTGATGAATAAACTAAGTTTTGACTATGTGAAATCATTGAAACCAAGTTGATATGTTCTCTTTTAGTCATGAATAATCTCTTTGAGAATTGTATTATGATCCCGTTAGTTTTCGTAGCTTTGCCAATTTATATTGACAAAAATGGAGAGAATTATTTAGTAGTTCACACTACATACATATATGGGTTATAGATCATTATGTAAGCGGGGAGTGGTTTTCATTCTGTGATGAAGTATTGACAAAGGGGGAGTGATACATACCACAGTAGTATTATTGTCAAGGTTGTGATACAATTGGACTTTGATGCTATATAATAATACTATGACACTATATAACAATAATTGAGAACAACTATTTTCTTATTGTTATGGCTACGGATCTTCAACAACAGTGATGTTGAGTTGAACACGTTCAGAATCATTGAAGTACTTGGAGTGGAGAAGAATTCAAGGAATGTTGAAGAACCAAGGAAATCAAGCATGTTGGATGAGAAACTACAAAGTTTATTTATTTTGTAATCCATATGTATTGATAGTTTTGTCACAAAAATTGACAAATGGGGAGATTGTTAGAGCATTGCTCGATCGAACTCGCAAGCGTTGCTATCTCAAGCTTGTTTTTCAAGTTTAGTTGATCAAAACTATAAGTCTTGATTTCTAGTATACTTATAGCTATGTCTCGGATTAGGATAAAATGTGTAGTTGAGATTTAGACTTCACGACGTTCATCAATTAAAAACGAAGATCTACTGGGGAGAGCTTGGAGGAACTTCATCAAGAAAAGGTATGTGGAGACTAAAACTTATCTATTACTCAGAAGTCTATTATATTCTATCTCCTAATGAGACTAAGTCATATAACTATATAGACTTTTATATTATATACATATATATGATATTTAGAGTTGAGTTTAAATCACGTATACATTTCTCGAAATATGTGTTGGAAGCTTTTTGCTTTAGCTACGTTCATAATTATTCTTGACGAGTTTGGTTTCAAACAACTTATTTGTTGGAAACTGAAAAAAAGAGGGTACCCAAATACACCATAATCTTTTATGTATCCACCTATAAGTCCTCTACCGAAAGTGACTGTCTATGGACAGAGTCGAGACAATATGGATACAAGATCAAGACAATACAACAACAAAGTATGAAACTTGATAATAGGTTCGGACTTAACCAAACTCTATAAGATCACTAATCAAGTATAACAAAGTTAACGTTTGTGTAATTTACTTTAAATTATATAAACAAATATAATTATGGAAAACAAAAGTAAATCACACAGCAAGAAAAACTGCAAATACAGAAAAACCCCGGGACCTAGTCCGGAATTGAATACTCTCAAAATTAAGACGGTATACAAAATCTACACCAACTTCGTATAGTTGAGACCAAGAAACTATCCCTAGTTCACTTAGTTTCCTCAATATCCCTGCGCTTACGACTTCGATGAGTGCACGCACTGGAACAATTCCTTTGGATCGTTTTCCAAACAGTAAAGGAACAACAAATTTGTTTGGTATATAACAACTCTTTCGATTCTTTCAAGATAAAAATATCTCAAGTCATACACAAAGGCTCTTCCGTTTAATCTAATAAACTCCTTTGCCTGGTTAGATCAATCTATCCAATAACTACCAAAGTAGTCAAGTTTAGATTCGTAATCAATCGATATAGATTCCAACGAGAAACTATAAAGTGATGCCGATCTCACACAACTGATCAATCGAATAAATCTGATTCTAGTTGGATCCCAACCGATCAAGGTCTGTGCACACACAAAGATATGAGAACTAATAAGAAATCTTCTCAATCTTCAAATCTTCTTTAATCTTCAATAAAAACCTGCACAACACCACTTGAATCTCTTGTGATCAATCACACACAGTATGGATTCTGTTAACAGTGGATTATCATAAGATGTCTTTAAATCTACAAACAGTTCTAAAGATCCCGTCGATACTTCAATCTAGTTTGAGTGAATCTTATATCATAAGAGAAGATTCTTAAGAATAAACAAACTAGGTGAAATCAAAGTTTCAGCAACCGTTAGTCAATCAAATCAATCGAAAAATATTAACACTACAATTATCTAGTTTCCCACCAATGGTACTTGTACAACTTCTTGATCCCACAGATATCTTTAAACGAGCGGTCGCAAGATATTTCACATAATTAGTATACTTTCCTCTCCGAATAGACGAATCCACCAGAAACAACAAGAGTGAAGTTTGCCTGGCTCTTAGGATAGTTTGATAGAAATGCAAACTTAGGTATTTATAGGCCAAGGATGTTTGGACACCAAGAAATTTCCAAAACCGAAAATATTCTCAAGATATGAAATAAATGGAAAAAATCGGTTTTCCTAATTCCAATATAAATGCTTGTCCAAAATTTTCGAAATCTCTCAATAGAAAATCTGCAATTAGTAAATGCACATTACTAATTTTTATTCTCTAGAGATATGCATTTAATTGCTGGTAATTAAAGCATATAAAACAAAAAACCTTAATTAAAAGATTCTCAATTTATTTCGACACAGGATCTCCTTGAGTACTAAGGAATATCTTTGAATAATAAATGAAAAGAATTATTGTACGTGTTCAAATTATTTTGACATCTCTTCACTGTAAATCCTTATTCATATTTACATGGATTTACATTCTTGGAATCGGTTGTACCACACTTCCAAACAAGTTTAAAATTGGTTGACCCATATTCTAAGACTATTATGTGATTGATCAAATATCAAATCACATACATGGGTTCAATTGGTTATACCAATCACTAGGATCGGTTGTATCTCAATACAGAAATACTTGTGATCGGTCACACAAGTTACCAGAATCGGTTACACTAATTACCAGGATCGGTTACCATATTCCCATGGTATTGCTTGTGATCGGTCACACCAGTTACCAGGATTGGTTACACCAATTACCAAGACCGGTTACCAATTACAAGGGTCGATTAAATAATACACTATGATCGGTCACACCAATTACAACTATCGATCATACCATCTCATGGTGATTTCTTAGGATCGGTTACACCAATTAATAAAAAATAGTGTTAGAGCACTGCTCGGTCGAACTCGCAAGTATTGCTATCTCAAGCTTGTTTGTCAAGTTTAGGTGATCAAAACTATAAGTCTTGATTTCTTGTATACTTCTAGCTATGTCTCGGATTAGGATAGAATGTGTAGTTGATCTTTAAACTTCACGGCGTTTGTAGATTGAAGACGAAGATCTACTGAGGAAAGCTTGGAGGAACTTCATCAACAAAAGTTATGTGGAGACTAAAACTTATCTATCACTCAGAAGTCTATTATATTCTATCTCCTATTAAGACTAAGTCGTATAACTATATAGACTTTACATTATACACATTTGATATTTCGAGATGAGTTTAACTCGCTTTTATCTTTCTCTACATATGTGTTGGAAAGATTTTTGCTTTAGCTACTTTCATCATTATTCTTAACGAGTTTAGTTGGAAACAATTTATCTGTTAGAAACTAAATAATGAGTCAAAATATGATCATGTGAAAATTACCTTGGAACATCTTACATGATTTGTGAGAGACAGTCATTTGATGTAGACTCGGAATGTTTCGTATTGATCATCCGATCACTTGAAAATTACTTATAAGCTAATAGTTTGTGTGAGACAACGATTGTCGTCTTCTAAGGATGTTTCAATGATTGAAATGGGAGTTTAGAACAATTAACCATTGTCTGGATATATCACAGTATAAGTACCAGTATGCGAACTATTGTAAAATGACTCAGGACTGGAAACCAAGTATGTGTACCAGTATGCGAACGGTTTAAACTGTTAAAGTCCGGGAACTAAGTTCGCATACCGTTTACGAACTGTTTCACATGAGTTAGGTCCGGGACGACAACATGCGCACCTGTTTGCGAACTGTCGGACATGACCAAAGCCCGGAACTTAAGTTTGAGTACCCGTTTGCAAACTTAAGAGGTTAAGTTCTAAAATCGGTCAAGTATGTTTTCATACTCATGAACAAATACATTTATATTTATATATTAAGAATCTTTGCAAATCGTAGCTAAATGTTCATGAACTGATTCTTTTGAATCAAATTCGTTTTTGCTTCAATTGTGTTTGTATACTTCTATGAGAATATAAACAATTGAACAACTCTATGAATAACACAATTTTATTCATTTGAGTATCATTTGATCTAGAAGTGTTAAGAAGAATGTGGTTAACACAAAAGTGTTCATATGGCTAATTTCGGTTAACTATTGTTGAGCCAACTCAATATACACGTTTAGGTACAGTTACCCATATCTAAATGAAGGTATATTTCATTAGTGTGTAACAAGTTAAGACCATCTAACAGTGGAGAGATATTGCTTTGGTTTTAATAAAACTTAGCTTGAATCTTAAATCAGATTTTCATATAACGGTAAATATTGATTGTTTTGTTTCAAAGCTATCAAACCCTGATTTGAAGATTATATAAGGGAGAACTCTAGCAACTGGGAAGCCTAATACTCACAACTTATGTGTGATACTAGTTGCGACTAGAGTCGATTCTCCTTTAACATAGGTTTTTTCCTAAAACCATTTTAATTTAACGACTTAAAAACTTCATTGGGAATCTGAAGCTAGACCCAACTATTTTCTCTGTACTTGCGTGTTTTAATCTTACTTGTTCTATCATATTGAGTACTATCTTCTCCAACATTTGCTCAAGATTTATCTCTGATAGGTAAGATATAAAAAAGTAATTACAAATATCTTCGTCTCATTCTTTGTGATTCCACAATAACTTGTTCTACTACCATATAGTTAAGTTATTGTGAGGTGATTGATATTTATAGGATGTTCTTCGGGAATATAAGACTGGATTATCAATTGGTTCATGTTCACCTTGATTTATCAAAAGATGAAATAAAAAATTCGTAGGTATTTCTGTGGTAGATAGATTTATCTATCAGAATAGACTTTTATGTGGGAGACAGATTTGTTTATAAAGTCTTCGACTTTGGGTAGCAACTCTTAATTGTGGGTGAGATGAGGTAAGGGAATCAAGTGCGTAGAGTCCTGCTGGGATTCAGAGATGTAAGGAACACGACTGTACCTAAATCGGTGTGATACTTGGTTAGGGCTCAACTACATTCCAGTCTGAAGTTAACTTGTAGTAGGCTAGAGTCTATAGCGGCTTAATACAATGTGGTGTTCAAATATGGACTAGGGCCCGGGGTTTTTATGCATTCGCAGTTTCCTCGTTAACAAAACTTCTGGTTTCTATGAAATTTCTTTTCCGCATTATATTTTTTTATATAATTAAAATATCATTAGTTCAATCAATTGGTAAATCCAACCTTTGGTTGTTGATTGAAATTGATTGACTTGAACATTGGTCTTTGGTACCGTTCAAGTTTTTTCTCATAATAATCAGGCTCGTGGATTCTATCTGTTTGATTTGCTGATTACATTGAGAAATAACGATATAACTCTTGGATATATTTTCCTTGATTGAGTCTGACTGTCTAGTTGATTCTCTTAGATTTAGTTCATACAGATTACTGAACAGAATATTGGGTGTGGTTGTTGTACCCCCGCTTTTTCAACTAGTCATACCAAATCATAAATCATGCATTATGATTAGTATACCAAGATACATAATAAAGTTATGATCGGTTCTACCATCTCACACATATTGGTAATCTAAAGATTTGCAATGAATAGATGTACCAATAAGCCTAGCGATTTCCATTCGATTCATAAATCAAGTTCATGAATGTACTTCCTTAAAACATTATTTCATATGATGAAATCTTTACCATAACCCATTCACATAATCATAACAGTATTGTTGATGGTGGTTTTTAGCTTAGGGTTAAAATCGTAAAACACTAAACCCTAGCAGACAGTAATGTCATAACATTTAAAGCAACAAGCATTTACTAGGCACATTTACTGAAACCTTTAATGTGTTTCTAAAATAATTACCCTTGTATGTTTTTCAAATTAGGGTTACGATGAGCCAAAACCTAATTCCCACGTGTGTCAATGGAAAATCATGCCATCCACACCGACCGCGCCAAAGCATGCTAGTCGCACCTCTGTGCCGATGGAAAATCATGCCAACCACATGAACCGCGCCAAGGCATGCCAACCATGCTAGCCACACCTCTGTGCCAATGGCAAATCATGCCAGCCACACCAACCGTGCCAAGGCATGCCAACCATGCTAGCCGCACCTATGTGCCAATGGAAAATCATGCCATCAACACCAACCGCACCAAGGCATGCCAACCATGCTAGCCGCACCTTTGTGCCAATGGAAAATCATGCCAGCCACACCAACCGCGCTAAGGCATGCCAACAATGCTAGCCGCACCTCTGTGCCAATGGTAAATCATTCTAGCCACACCAACCGCGCAAAGGCATGCCAACCATGCTAGCCGCACCTCTGTGCCAATGGAAAATCATGCCAGCCACACCAACCGCGCTAAGGCATGCCAACCATGCTAGCCGCACCTCTGTGCCAATGGCAAATCATTCCAGCCACACCAACCGCGCCAAGGCATGCCAACCATTCTAGATGCACCTCTGTGAAAATGGAAAATCATGCCAGCCACACCGACCGCGCCATGCCAAATATAACTCGCCGTGGCCCCTCATGTCGCGCCACCATGATGGCCTTCCCCTCGCGGCTACCAAAGTGAAGGCGTGCAACAATCAATGGTTGCCATTCAATCCCAAGAGAAAATCCTGGCCATCTAAGGTCCCCTCACGACCTTTGGCCCAAAACCCTAGCTTGGTTACGCACTTAGTCCAATCTAGTCATGCCGTGCGCCCATAGCTACCCCTTGGCCCCACATGCCAAGCCAAAACCTCACCTAGCCCAAGCTAGTCATGTCATGCATCCATGGCAAACCCTTGGCCCCACATGCCAAGCCAAACCAAACCTAGCCAAGCTATCCACGCCATGCCAAACGTACTTTACCTTGGCCCTAGCCATGCCAAACACATCGCGCCATGGCCCCTCTAGCCGCGCCATACTGTTGGCCCTCACTACGCGGCTACCAGAACGAAGGAGTGCAACAACCAACGATTGCCCTTCAATCCCAAGATCAAATCTTGGCCGTCTAAGGTCCCCTCACGTCTTTGGCTCAAAACCCTAGCTTGGTCACGCACCTAGCCAAGCTAGTCGCTCCATGCCAAACACATCTCGCCATGGCCCCTCATGCCGCGCCACCATGCTGGCCTTACCCTCGCGGCTACTAAAGTGAAGGCGTGCAACAATCAATGGTTGACTTTCAATCCCATGAGAAAATCCTGGCCGTCTAATATCTCCTCACGACTTTGGATCAAAACCCTTGCTTGGTCACGCACCTAGCCCAAGCTAGCCACACCATACGCCCATGGAAAACCCTTGGCCCCATATGCCAAGCCAAACCAAACCTAGCCAAGCTAGCCGCGTCATGCCAAACGCACTCTGCCTTCGCCCTAGCTATGTTAGTCACGTCATGCCAAGACAAGCGCCCTTTCCTTGGCCCTGGCCACGCCATACGCCCATGGAAAACCCTTGGCCCCACATTCCAAGCCAAACTAAACCTATCCAAGCTAGCCGCACCATGCCAAACACACTCTGCCTTGGACCTAGCTATGATAGTCACGTCATGCCAAGCCAAGCGCCCTTGCCTTGGCCCTGGCCACGCCATACGCCCATGGCAAGCCCTTGTCCCCACAGGTCAAGCCAAAATCGCACCTAGCCACGCCACCACGCTCGCCCTCACTACGCGGCTACCCAAACACAGTCACGCAACTACCAACGGCTTCCCCTCCTCTAAAGATGCAAAATCTTGACCGTCGAAGGTCACCAGGCTAACAAGTTCCCCGAGAGAGACTTCCCAAGCCACAACAACATGTTTTTCAAAAACACTCGAGACATCAACACAAACTGGGGGATGCGTTCTAGGGTCTTGGTTTGGCGGTCACAGCGTGCAGCGTACACAGCGTGCAGCGTACACTACGCTCGCATTAAGAAAGCGTGAATAGGAATAAAGCGGTCAAATAAATGAGGAAATAATAGTGAAAATGTTTTCAACCACCTCCTCCCATTATTTCACCATTTACTCTCTTCCTTAATGAGACCAGGGTACGTTTCAATCTCGACTTGTATAAATAGGTCTTACCTATTTTCACCAGACAACAAGTCTCGGTCAGGAGAAGAATACAACACTCTCAGAAAGGAAACTTGGCAAGCTCTCCCAAAAAGGCTTCCATCTCTTGCAAGCTTCCTAAGCTTTCACTTTTCTGATACAAGTCGAGACATTACCTTTCCAGAACTATTCTCAACACCTTTCTTCGCTTTTCCTCCCTAAACCAACCCTTCTCCTCCACTTTGTGATCGAAGCAAGTCTAGAACGGCCATTTCTTGGTTTAGGCCGGACTTGTACATATTGATCTCTCGAATCTAAAAGTACTCCCTTGTAGTATATTGTTTAGGGTTTAAACTGTTTCTCACTTTCACACCTACAATTACCAAAATCAGCAAAAACCTTTTTCACCTATAAACAATTGGCGACCACAGCGGGAGGATTGATCTATCGGTCACAATGTCAATTTTTGACTGTCGATCTCGTTCTTCGACCTAGACGTCAAGATGGTAGAGGAAGGCGACTCACTCCGACTCAGTTACTCGACGGCTCGACTATCAGTCATGACACGACAAAGGATGGCTGGGGACTTCCCATGGGTTAGAAGAAAAATGATCCATCCAGGGATTAAAGTCTCGGTTATTAGACAACTCAGCAACGACTCGGAACACTGGGGACTTCCCTTGGCCATGTTTTTCGTAAAACTTGGTCTTACGCCCGGAAAGTTTATTTTCATCAGAAGACCTGATAAACTGAGTAAGTCTTATTTAGACAAAATACGACGGATTGCTTTTTCAAGTTTTGATAAAACCTATAATCATGTTTCTTCCCATGTCGTCTACCAACACACGGTTCCATGGTTTACCTGAGACATCTGTGTCACTTTCATTCATAGCCAAAGATAGTTCAATTATAAACATTTCATTCAAAAAAAAAAAAAGATATAACCCAAAATCGTCAAGGTAGTATTTATCTATTAACCCGAGAAAACCAGAAAAAATCAAAAACCAAAAACCAGCCGCCTCATTTTCCTTTCAAAAAAAAAAAACCTAAAGATAAGAAGTCCGAAAGATAGATATATATTCAAGGAAAGTTTTCCAACAACGACTTGCTCCTCTTGGCAAAGGCCTCATTTGTTCTCTGGAGAGCCGCCCTTTTCAATTTTAATTGCCGGCACAATTTCTTGAATTCCGCTTCCTGATTATTCACCATGTCTGCGGATGGACCTTCGACTATTTCGACCAACAACCTTTCAACATCAGAGAGACCTTCAACGAACCAAGGAATATTGAATTCGAAGCCCATGCACATGTCACAATGGAACTTCCAGCTCGAGATTACATCCTCGGAAACTGTATGACCAGTCACGTTGCACATCTCATCAATCGAAGACAAGGCTTCCTCCACACGCTTGACCAACGCATGTCGACTAGTGGTCTTCTTAGTCGTAGCAATGTGACCGTAGCTTTCCAAAATCTTGGTGTACAGTGTCGCATGTTTAGCTGGCACGCTAAATCCACCAATCAACACATGACCTGGGAAAGGGGCCGGATACGGAGGATTGAAGGTGGCACCTGCAACTGAATCAACAACTGGCGGGAGATCCCTAACTACGATTTCACCCTCGAAGTGCTCTCCTCCACCTGAGTCACGGCGGCGCCCTCGGGAAGATGAATCTCCATGTCCAAATCGCTAGCTGGTGCAGTTTCCGCAGTAGGAAGTACGGTTACGTCTTCGCTCTGGTGGTCTTCCACTTCAAGATCATCCCCAAGAATGTTTTCCTCCTAAAAATCAAGATTTAGTTTACTGCAAAAAGAAGAAGAAGGGGAAACGAAGAAAACGTGGGGAAGACTCACTAATTAACTTTCAGACTGACTAGAGGAAGACTCAGCATTATTGTCAGAAGAACTACTCTCACCATCACCAGACTCAGAACTTTCATCCTTCTCGGATTCTTCATCACTATGGATAGGCTCGACAACGCTGCTCTCTATCTCGAAAAATGATACTTTTTAACTGCTCACAAGTTTGGCAAAGGCGTTCGTACTACTGAGACCCTGAACGGAATACAAGAACGCATTATCAGAAAAGGAACAAAGATATAGACGTTCCAAGATAAAGTCAAGAGGAGATCCGTACGTACCCGCATATTGGATGCACTAAAAGTCAGTAAACTTGTGGAGTCTTACCGGAAACCTCCTGCACGATTTTTAGACCTTCGCTCCTTCACCTGGGTACTTTCCGCTTCTAGACCGACATATTTTCTTTTAATTGAAAAAGTATCCCTCAACAACGGATACTTTGCTAAAACCTCGACGGAAGGCCTACCACCTCACAAATTCTTGGATGACAAGGAATTCATCCTGCCAAAATATGTTATATTTGGAAGTCGCTGATGGATTCCGTTCCACGAGAAAAGGCAGGCTTTTACCCGACACAAGAGCACTGGCATCGAGAATAGTCGACAACGGAATTTCTTGAACACCCGGCTGACGAACAAGTGCCCCTTGGTCAAAACCCATATGTCGAGCAACTCTATCAATATTATAGGAAATCGCTTTGCAAGCTCCTCGGAAAAAAGATGGCACGTGACCAGGCATGCAGCTAAGCATGAAAACTATCTCTCCAACGCTCAGGCCCTCATCATCAGAAGACAAAAACATGTTCGAGGTGGGAGAAAAGGTACTAACCTGAGTTATGGACGCATGCACCGGAGCCCATGGACGAAAATTAACCGCATACGAGTTATCAAGAAACCTAATCAGTTTCAGACCAGTTTTTCGGTTCGACCAATGCAGTATCTTGGAGCCACCCCAAGACTCGGGAAGTATGTCCAACGGTTTCGAGGCATACTTCTCGAAATGCTCCCATAACCATGCCTGGAGAAAAGCGGCATGAACATACGAATCCACCTTCATATGTCCGTTCGAGGCATGCATGTCCGAAACCAGCTGATCCAGGTGTGCGTACAGAGAACCAAGAAACAAATCACCGATAGGGAGAACGACACCCTTTGCCAATTTTATGGGAAACTTGATAAGTTCCTGCCTTATCTCTTTCTTGCCCGAGCCGTCGTCAAAGATATCCCTGGATAGCCAAAGATCCAAGAACGCCGCGACATGAAGTACGCTATTTTTCTGGTTCAACTCCAACTCATCAAGAAACCACTGAGACACCCACCAGTCATAAAATCACTTCGCCTTGTTTTCCTTATGAACGAATCCATTTGACTTCGCAACCAGGGTGGCGCGCATTTCTTCTTCATCTGCAGACAGCCTGACATCGAGGTTTCCAATTACAGGAAGATTCGGCAACACAACCACGCTCTCCAAAGAAATAGTCATTTCGCCCCACCTGCATACGGCCGTATGGGTGTCTGGACACCATCTGGAAACGAAAGCAAATAAGCCTGGAATGTCTTTCATAATTTCAAGTACTGCGGAAGCCATAACAACATCAACAATCTGCGCCCTGGTCAAATTGGTCTTTACAGACTCCTAGTCCATCATGAATCGCACCCATTTCTCAAAGGAACGCAACGGACTTGCGGGGATTTTAAAGTCGATAGGAGAGGCATGATATTCTTTCCTCTGGAGGAAAAACCTTATTTCGCCTCCTGGCCGAACCGATCGATCCTCTCCTTCACTCTCCAAACCGGTCAGGAGAATCGGTATGTATTGGGGATGGTTTCTACTAACCGTGGCCGATGCCGTGATGAACTCATCATCTATGTTTGACTTGGAATTACTCACATCCTTCGGTACCACGGAAACTGTTAACATCTTAATAAAATTCTCTTACGTCGTTCTTCACCATTGCGATAACTACAAAGGAACAAGAGGAGCGGGAATTATTACATAAAGCATGTAGAAATTATTTTTATCAGACACAAGGGAGCCGCCCTGGGCACAAACCGACTGGTTTCAAGACTCTACATCACCACTACACGTAGCCCGAGAACTCGCGCCCGGCCAGATAGACGTTTCCAACAACAACAAAAAGGGGGGGGGGATCATGCACACAGCTACACCAAAGCAGTGAGAAAACCCTAAAAAGCTAGGTTTTCATGAGAAGACATGGCAATTACTATCACATGCCTACCTTGCACAGTGAGTATGGGTGGTCAACATTTCTATGGTATCCATGCCTAAGTGTTACTACAAGCTAGGGAAAAAAATACCTAAGATTCACGCCAACATTTTTACAAGGTCATGAAGAGGTATGCCTACAACTAAGGTTTACATCAGCAAAAAAAAAAAAAAAAACGAGTTAAAGAGAAGTGTTGGAAGGTGTATCTGGGATTCGCTCGTTTGCTCTGCTTTACTGATGTCACACGGCTGGGAGGAATAAATAGGCGTGAAAAAAAAGAGAGGCCCCCCCCTTTTATATATACATGGTACGTGGGAGTTTGAACAAAGAAAAGATTTCCTATTTTGAGCCAAGAAGGGAAAAGAGGAAACTAGTCCCGCAAAGACCAATTTCCATGTCCAAGACCACTCATGCCATATCACGGCCCCATCAAACCATACCACGGCCCCACCGCGCCTAGCCACCCATGTATGCCATTGTCGTGGCCTTAGCCAAGCCCTCGCTCCATCATCGCGGCCCCACCGCACTTAGCCGCATGTGCATGCCATCACTGCGGCCCTAGCCAAGATCTCGCTCCATCATCGCGACCCCGCCATGCCTAGTCGCTCATGTATGATGTTTCCACGGCCAGGACCACACCACCCCTTGGCCCCCTCGATCCAAACTGCCCAGTTGTGTCGCCCCCAAAGACATCACCCCCTTTTCCTTGGAGATGTACGACCAGACCAAGCCGGTAACTTTCGCCTCACAACTCCACGGTCTGCATTCCCAGTACAACTTACGCAGGGCCGCAATCCAAAACTCTCCTTACCACTCAAAAAGGTTAGTCGGATTCTCCTGACCATCTTTGCAATGATTTACACCTCCATTCCGTCCTTGTCTGTCACCATCATATGCTTACCTCGCAACAAGGCACCTATTCCGAGCTAAGCAGGGAACTTAATATTGATGGTGGTTTTTAGCTTAGGGTTGAAATCATAAAATACTAAACCCTAGCAGACAGTAATGTCACAACATTTAAAGCAACAAGCATTTACTAGGCACATTTACTGAAACCTTTAATGTGTCTCTAAAATAATTACCCGGGTATGTTTTTCAAATTACGGTTACGACGAGCCAAACCCTAATTCCCATGTGTTCCAATAACGAATCATGCCAGCCACACCGACCGCGCTAAAGCATGCCAACCATGCTAGCCACACCTCTGTGAGAATGGCAAATCATGCCAGCCACACCAACCGCGCCAAGGCATGCCAACCATGCTAGCAGCACCTCCGTGCCCATGGAAAATCATGCCAGCCACACCAATCGCGCCAAGGCATGCCAACCATGCTAGACGCACCTCTGTGCCAATGGAAAATCATGTCAGCCACACCAACTGCGCCAAGGTATGCCAACCATGCTAGCCGCACCTCTGTTCCAATGGAAAATCATGCCAGCCACACCAACCGCGCCAAGGCATGCCAACCATGCTAGCCACACCTCTGTGCCAATGGAAAATCATGCCATCCACACCAACCGTGGCAAGGCATGCCAACCATGCTAGCCGTACCTCTGTGCCAATGGCAAATCATGCCAGCCACACCAATCACGCCAAGGCATGCCAACCATGCTAGCCGCACCTATGTGCCAATGGAAAATCATGCCAGCCACACCAACCGCGCCAAGGCATGCCAACCATGCTAGCCGCACCTCTGTGCCAATGGAAAATCATGCAAGCCACATCGACCACGCCATGCCAAATATAACTCTCCATGGCCCCTCATGCCGCGCCACCATGATGTCCTTCCCCTCACGGCTACCAAAGTGAAGGCGTGCCATAATCAACGGTTGCCCATCAATCCCAGGAGCAAATCCTGGCCGTCTAAGGTCCCCTCACGACCTTGGACCCAAAACCCTAGCTTGGTTACACACCTAGCCCAAGCTAGTCATGCTGTGCGCCCATAGCTACCCCTTGGACCCACATGCCAAGCCAAAACCTCACCTATCCCAAGCTGGTCACGTCATGCGTCCATGGAAAACCCTTGGCACAATATGCCAAGCCAAACCAAACCTAGCCAAGCTAGCCACGCCATGCCAAACGCACTTTGGCTTGGCCCTAGCCATGCTAGTCACGTCGCACCATGCCAAACACATCTCTCCATGTCCCCTCTAGCCGCGCCAACTTGTTGGCCCTCACTACGCGGCGAATGAGTGCAACAACCAACGGCTGCCCTTCAATCCCAGGGGAAAATCCTGGTTGTATAAGTTCCCCTCACGACTTTGGCTTAAAACCCTAGCTTGGTCAAGCACCTAGCCAAGCTAGCCGCGCCATGCCAAACACATCTCGCCATGGCCCCTCATGTCGCGCCACCATGTTGGCCTTCCCCTCGCGTCTACTAAAGTGAAGGCGTGCGATAATCAACGGTTGCCCTTTAATCCCAGGAGCAAATCCTGGCTGTCTAAGATCTCCTCACGACTTTGGATCAAAACCTTAGCTTGGTCACGCACCTAGCCCAAGCTAGCCACGCCATACGCCCATGGAAAACCCTTGGCCCCATATGCCAAGCCAAACCAAACCTAGCCAAGCTAGCCATGCCATACCAAACACACTCTGCCTTGGCCCTAGCTATGCTAATCACGTCATGCCAAGCCAAGCGCCCTTGCCTTGGCCCTGGCCACGCCATACGCCCATGGAAAACCCTTGGCCCCACATGCCAAGCCAAACCAAACCTAGACAAGCTAGCCACGCCATGCCAAACGCACTCTGCCTTGGCCCTAGATATGCTAGTCACGTCATGCCAAGCCAAGCGCCCTTTCCTTGGCCCTGGACACGCCATACGCCCATGGAAAACCCTTGGCCCCACAGGCCAAGCCAAAATCGCACCTAGCCGCGCCACCACTCTGGCCCTCAATACGCGGCTACCAAAACAAAGGCGCGTAACTATCAACGGCTGCCCCTCCTCTCAAGATGCAAAATCTTGACCATCGAAGGTCACCAGGCTAACAAGTTCCCCGAGAGCGACTTGCCAAGCCACAACAACATGTTTTCCAAAAACACCCGAGACATCAACACAAACTGGGGGATGCTTTCTAGGGTCTTGGTTTGGTGGTCACAGCGTGCAGCGTACACTATGCTCGCATTAAGAAAGTGTGAATAGGAATAATGCAATCAAATAAATGAGGAAACAATGGTGAAAACATTTTCACCCATAAACACCATGCGGTTACCATCTCCTCCCATTATTTCACCCTTTACTCTCTTCTTTAATGAGACCAGGGTACGTTTCAATCTCGACTTGTATAAATAGGTCCTACCTATTTCCACCAGACAAAAAGTCTCGGTCAGGAGAAAAATACAACACTCTCAGAAATGCAACTTGGCAAGCTCTCCCAAAAAGGCTTCCATCTCTTGCAAGCTTCCTAAGCTTCCACTTTTCTAATACAAGTCGAGACATTACCTTTCCAGAACTATTCTGGTCTCAACACCTTTCTTCGCTTTCCCTCCCTAAACCAACCCTTCTCCTCCACTTTGTGATCGAAGCAAGTATGGAATGGCCATTTCTTGATTTAGGCCGGACTTGTACAGATTGATCTCACGAATCTAAAAGTACTCCCTTGTAGTACATTGTTTAGGGTTTAAACTGTTTCTCACTTTCACACCTGCAATTACCAAAATTAGCAGAAACCATTTTCACCTATAAAAAAGTATATACAAGCTTATGTCGATGTCATATCTACGAAGTTCAAAAGATAGGCGTTGTACTCCCTCCATCCATGTATAATAGGTGGAGAAGTAAAAATCTCGTCAAAAGAATTTTTTTTTGTTTTCCTAAATTTTCATGGTTGTACCTTGTTAGGGCATTGCTCGGTTGAACCTACCAAGCGTTGGTATGTCAAGTTTGGTTGTAATATTTTAGTGAACCAATAGAGTCGCTTGATTTAAATGTACTAGAGTCAACTTCGTATAGGTTATCTTGAAAGTATTAGGGAGACATTACAAGTATTGTGATGACTTGAAGAAGTTAAAAAGTGTGAAGATACAACCACAACATCATCCTTCCACTTGAGGTTAGTGATATTTGACTTGAAATGTTTCATTCCCTAACATATCTTTCAAGTCGTGCATATTGAAAACATAAAATTGTGAAGCATGAACACTCTAGATAGACATAGTATTAAGGAATACAATATGAAGTTTCTTGCTTAACCATTAAACTTTGTATATAAGACATCGACATAATCGTATGAATGCTATTGTGATTATGTATGGGTATGAGATGAGGATTTCATCATAGGGAACAATGTTTACATGTGTTCTAAGGAAGTAAGTTCATGATATGTGTTGTGAACCGAAAAGGAAATCGCCAGGCGTTATTGGGGATGTTCTTCATTGAAAATCTTATGAACGACCAATATGTGTGATTAGTATAACTGCTCATGACTTGTTTGTGTTCTTGGTAAAACTATTCTATTGAGACATGACTTATGTATTGGTATGACTTTTATTAGTGAAACCGATCTTAAGTAATCACCTGTATGATCGGGTTTGTGAATGTTTGACAAATATTGGGAAAGGGGAACCAATCCTAGTAATAGGTGCAGTGCATCACAGAGTGAACCGATCCTTGTATGAGGTGCAACAAGGTTTATAGAAGAAAGGGGAACCGATCCTATGAACATGTGCAACACGTTTTTGGGAAAGGGGAACCGTTAAACCCATGGTTTATGATTGAGTGTTACTTGATCAATCACATAGTTCTTGAAAGTCAGATGAACCAATTCTAAACTTGTTTGGAAGTGTGGTAAATCGGTTTCAAGTGAGTAAGTATGAAAAGGACTTGCAAGAGTAAGATGTCGACACACTTTGAACACGGTGCATTAATGCTTATTCTTTGTGTTCAAAGATATTCCTTAAAGGTTAAGAAGGAAGTAAATCCCAAGATCGAATTTAAATAAGTTAAGAATCTTTTTAATTAAGGGTTTTTAATTATATATGGAAAATAAGAATTAGTAATGTGCATTTGATAATTAAAGATTTTCCAAGGAGATTTCGATCATATTTTTGGACAGTGCATTCACAGGAATTCTGGAATCCGAATTTGGTATAGTAATGAAAAAATATCTTGAGAATATTTTCAGTTTTGGAATTTCCTTGATGTCCAAACTTCCTTGTCTATAAATACTTTGAGTTTTCATTTCTAGCAAACTAATCCTTCGTAACAATAGACTTCCTCTTTTGTCTTTGTTACTGGTGAAGCCGCCTATTGGAGAGGAGAGTAATATAATTAGGTGAAATCTCTTACTGCCGCTCAATTTAAAGTTTTCTTTGGGATTGAGAAGTTCTAGCGCAACCCGTTGGTGGGAAACTGGATATTGCGGTTTATCTTTAGTTTTCATATTGATTTGATTGACTAACGGTGGTTGAACTTTAATTGCACCTAGTTTGTTTATGCTTGAGAATATTCTCTTCTGATATAAGATTCACTCAAAATAGTTCAAGGTTTTGACATGGATCTTTAGACTATTGTTAGATCTAAAGACAATCTTGTGATTATCCATTGTTAACAGACTCAGTTATGTGTGTGATTGATCACAAGAGATTCAAGTAGTTGTGTGCAGGTATTTATTGAAGATCTAAGAAGATTTGAAGACAAAGAAGAGATAAAAGATTTCTAACTTGGTTTTATAATCTTTGGTGTGCACAATACTTGTTTTGGTAAAAGAGGATCCAACTATAATTGGTTTATCCTTTGGGTATTTTAATAGAATAGTTGAGAAGATCGGCATCAACATAATTCTTTGGATTAAGAGTGTTGTTGGCTTAATCTTATCGATTTCCCATTGGGTGATTGAACATAAGATAGATCTTGGAACCTGGCAAATGAGTTTATGTTAAGATAAACAAGGGAACCTTTGCGCAACTCATATCACTTGGTTGAAGAGAGTTGATACCAAACAGATTTGTTGTTCCTTTACTGTTTGGAATACGAACCAAAGGAATTGGTCCAAGTACGTGACTTGTTTACAGGTTGGAAGCGTGGGAATACATACGAAACTAGGTGAACTATAGGTTTAGTTGCTTGGTATCAACTATACGAAGTTGGTTTATTTTGTATAGCAGCTTAATCTTGAGAGTATTCAATTCTTGAAAAGGTCCCGGGGTTTTTCTGCATTTGCGGTTTCCTCGTTAACAAAATCTTGTTGTGTCATTTACTTTATATTTCCGCATTATAATTGTTTTATTATAATTAAAGTAAATTGCATAAACGTTAATTCCTATTTACTTGATACGTGAATCCTATTGTGTTTGGTTAAGTCCAAACCTTTGTATCAAGTAAACATACTTCGTTGTTGTATTGTCTCGATCTCGTATCCATAGACGATCACACGAAGTGTGAACCGATTAGTTGTATTGTCTCGACTCAGTCCATAGACAATCACTTTCGGAGAAAGGACTTGTAGGAAGGAAAAGTAATAGCTTGAGGTATATTTGGGTACCCTCGCATTTTTATACCTGATTTGCCCATATTAATTGCTCCGTTAATCAATGAATATCTCTTTAAATAAAAAAACCGTGTACCCAGGAAGTTTCCCATATTAATTATCCCGTTCATTAATGAATATCCCTTCAAAAACGTGAAGAAGAAAAACTCAGAAAATTTCTCTTTGTCTTCCACCTTCTCCCTAGTTTTTTGTTCAATCCCATTGGTGATCAACATTTTTTCAGTTCTCTCTTCATAAACCAAAACTTTTCCCATAAATCAAGAGATTATTGGAGGCAAAATATTAGAGCCAAAATTTTAAACGAAAATTTTGAAATTTAAGTTTCCATATGTTAACGATAACTAATAGAAGCTCAAAATCAATCATATTTTTTTGGAGTAATTTCAAAATTTGAAATTTTTCCGAATTGCTTAACTTGTTTGAAATTTCATTTTTGGAGCCAAAATTATCTCCAAAACTAAAGCTAAAGATATGTATTGTTTCTATAAATATATGGTGTTAGAAATATTTTGTTACCAAACAAAGAGAGATGGAAATTGATTTTAATCAATTGCCAGAAGATAATGATAACTTTAATTTACATCCACCTCCACCTCCACCTCATAATCTTCCTGATTTAAATCTACCCGCATAAGAAGAGACACTTTTTCCTACCAACATACAGTGTAACAAGAGAAAAAAATCTCACTATTGATAAAAAAAATATCAATCATACAAATGCTTTTTAATGAAACTATTCATGAAAAATTACCAAGAGGTGTACTGTTAAAGGTTGCTAATCATTTTTCTATAAGGAAAAGATCCGTTGAAAGACTTTGGCGTGCTGCAAAAACCAGTCTTCAAAATGGAAGTCCTGCTGATGTTTCCTCAAGAATGCCCAAAAAGATTGGTCGCAAAAGAATACAAATTGATCTCGAGATGATGCATTCTATTCCTTACCGTCGGAGAACAAATATAAGATCAATAGCAAAGGCTTTGGGGATGTCAAAGACCACTGTGCATAGAAGAATCAAAGATGGGAGTATTAAAGCACACTCAAATGCCATTAAACCAGGATTTTCACTCAAAACAAAAATAACTAGACTTAAGCATTGTCTTGAGATGGTAGATGAGAGTGTATCCCCAACAATTTTTCTGGTATGTATGACTGTATTCACATTGATGGAAAATGGTTATATATGTCTAAGACGACTCAAAAGTATTATCTTCATCCAATGGAAGCGCCGCCGATACGTAGATGTACTAGTAAGAATTTTATTCCAAAAGTTATGTTTTTGTCGGCATTGGCTCGTCCCCGGTATGATGAATCTGGAAATACTACATTCGATGGAAAAATTGGAATGTGGGCATTCGTTTTTATGGAGGACGCAAAGAGGAGAAGAAAAAATCGAGATACAAGTACTCTTGAGATGAAATCGATTAATTCAGTCACGCAAAAGGTTACTCGCGAGTTTTTGATCAACAAACTACTCCATGTTATCATACAAAAGTGGCCACATGACGGTAGTACAATCTTCATTCAACAAGATAACGCAAAGCCACGCATTACTATTGATGATGAACAATTTTGTGAAGCCGTTCGACAATATGGATTGGATGCGCGCATATTTTTTCAACCTCCAAATAGTCCAGATTTAAATGTCAATGATCTTGGATATTTTAGATCTATAAATGAACATCAACACTCTGAGGCTCCAAATACCATGCCTGAATTGGTTGCGGGGGTGGAAAATTCTTTTCGAGAGTATCCCAGTTACCTAATAAACAACGTATTTCTAACATTGCAAACATGCATGAATGAAATCTTAAAGAATAAGGGAGATAATTATTATTTAATCCCACATATGAAGAAAGATCATTTGATTAGAATTGGTGAATTGCCGACTTGCATTCAGTGTGATAGTGAAGTCTTAACCGCAGAAAGAAGGGCTTGAGGTACTACTACATCAACAAGATCAACAAGAGAATGAAACATCACAGTAGTAGTTTTCTTTTTAGTTTTTCAGTGGATGAATCTTTAGATTTTTAGTTTGGCAAGTGTGATTTGATTCTACTGCTTTTCTTTCTTTAGATGTTTTTATTTTCCTTTTAGTTTCTCGTTTAAGTTGGACAAATGTAGTTTGATTAAATTTCTTTTCTACTGTATGTTAGACTTTTATTTTCTTTTCGTCATTATATTTGGTTATCAACTTAGAAACTGCTTCAGAAGAAGAAAAAAACATCATATATATAGGTCCAAGAGATGGTGTAAACAGACTTAACTTGTATAGTAATTCTGCAAGTCCTGCAATCCATATCCTGTAAATGCAGACAATAATAGTTTACAGTGTGCCGATAGACTTAACTTGAAATTCTGACAAGTGCGAAAATGGTTATACACATAATGGAAAAAAAAACACGGATGAATTTAAATACAGTACAAGTTAAGTAAACATTTGCAGAAATACAAAGGTCTAACGAATAATGATACCCCATTCTAAAGTTGCATTCCAATCCTTCTTTCCGGACAAATCACAAAGCATGAGTTCTTCCCAAAGAACCTGCAACATTTCCAAAAACAAGTTTAACCTAGTTGGTGTTTGTTTTTGGCTGCTGGTATCCCTTGAATAGAAGTCTTCTTGTTTTCCTGTTCGGAATAATAACACAAACCATTCTGTCGAGATATATAAAGAATATTGTAGAATATGTAAAGATTAGACAATTAAGAATACTGAGGAATCGTCGATCAAAAAAAAAAAAAAACTGAAGAATACTTAAAGACACTTTTCCCATTCATAAAGATATTGAATTTACAATACATAATTTTTTCTTTCAAACAACACCATCTAATACAAACTATCCATGAAACCTAGATAATGCTTAACGTATACCAGATGATGGTTCAAACTAAAGAAAACTCTGGAAAAATTATCTTAAACATCTGATTAATAACCAATCGACGTTCCTGAGCCGTATTTTCGTAACCATCTTCAGTGGGTGGTAAGTTCATGTTGATATTTGGTCTTCTTCTTTTTGCATTAGCAAGTTCATGAGCTCGTACAATTGATCCTGTAATAGATGCTAGACGTTCCATCTTCTCATCTTTCTCACCTTCCATCTTCTCATGTTTCATCTTCTCAGTTATCTTACATTCCATCATCTCAGCAAACTCACGATCCATCATCTCCGCAAACTCACGATCCATCATCTCAGAAAACTCATGATCCATCATCTCAACAAACTCACAATCCATCATCTCAGAAATCTCACAATCCATCTTCTCAGTTTTCTTACATTCTATCATCTCAGCAGTCTCACGATATATCATATCAGCAATCTCACAATCCATATTCTCAGTTTTCTCACTCATTGTGTTTGAAGAGAAATTAAGAGATTCCACATAATAAAAAGATGAAGAGATTCATGGAAGAAACCATGTAGATGGGAATATTTTGTATTAATAATTCTCATATAAAATCATTGTTAGCATTGAATGGGAATGTTTTGATTATCCTAGGGACTCACTGTTAGCAATAAGTAGCTTTGCTGATACCATAAGCATAAATAAGGGTAAGTAGGGAAGAATTCACATCGAGAGTAGATTTCTGCATATATATATATGTACTACAGATTTTTTACTTCTCCGCCTATTATACAAGGACGGAGGGAGTACAATATATACAACTTCGCAATTATGTTTTCAATATATCATGACTTGAAAGATGCGTTAGGAATGAAATAGTACAGGTTAATATTACCAACCTCAAGAGAAAGGATGATGTCGTCATTGTAGTTCGCTTCTTCTTCACATTCTTCAGGTCTTCGAAGTAATACTTATGTCTCAACATTCCTAGACTTTCTAGTTTAACCTAAACGAAGTTGACTCTAATATATAATCAAGCAATTTTAGATGAGTTTTGACACACTAAAATATGACAACCAAACTTGACATACCAACGCTTGGTGAATTCAACTGAGCTATGCTCTAACAGAAACTAAATAATAAGTCAAAAGGTGATCATGTGAAAATTTCCTTGAAACATCTTACATGGTTTGTGTGAGATAATCATTTGATGTCGACTCGGAATGTTTCGTATTGATCATTCAATCACTTGAAAAATA